>JAQBSW010004176.1:7500-57500 GCA_029291075.1 Eudiplozoon nipponicum
TTACAGTACATTAATTAAAAGTGTAGATTAGTATAACAATGTAAAGTAAAAAAATGCTTCCAAGCTGTTTTAGCTTTGTATTCAAGTATAAAATGAAGCATTTTATAACAAAAAAGGAAGAACACACTTTATCTAGGGAGAAGTTAATATTTCTACTAAATTTAAATTCTCAATCAATTGGATTAATTTTTATTTAAAAAACAACGATAAACTATTATTTCCTTTATAAAATTCCACTAACCTTATACATTATCATAATTAGTTTAATGATGTTTATCTTACGGATTTTGTTCTATAATCTATATTGTGTAAGTTAAATCGATAATTTTCAACTTCTGTTTATGTATGTTCGTTATAATTATGATTGAACATCGCCAAATTTCCATTATAATTTGTAACATGCTTTTAATTTTTTTTCATATGGACTCATAATGTTGTATGAAAAATTGGATTTATTGCCTTGGCCTGGGCTCGCGATCTTAAAATCAAAGGATTTAACATTGGCCTATAAAAGTTATGTTTAATATTTGAAAGATTCGCAATAAAGAATTAACTAATATTCTTGTAGACATCCGTTATACATTATCTTCTTGAACGCAAGAGAGATTGCATTCCACGTTGGCATTCCCATAATTTGAAAATGACTTAGTTTTTATTGCATCCGCCTGTAAACTTCCCATATCTAATGTGAAAGACGAAATTCCACTGTAATCTACAATCAACGTTATCACAAATCGAAATGCTTATTTAACGTTGGCCGGAACTACTAGAAACTTGAAGTGTATAAAATAAGGATAGCGCTGCATCCGCATTTATAACTAAACACGTTTTGTCTTGTGAAAAATGCGACAATATTGCTTTTTCTACACTATTAAATAATTAATTTAAACTGACATATATATGTACGTAATGGGTCAGGTGCATATAGCAAGAACGCAACCTTGATTAAAAGTAATTATAAAACTGTTTTCAATTGAATTTAGTGCTAGATACGTGGGATTACGTCACTATTTAGAGTTTTTCGCAGTAAATTGACGCTTTCAGAAATTGGGAAAATAAAAATATTTCTTTGAACTTTGATTACCATTGCCTTAATTATCTGTAACATTAAAATGACTTTAATAATTATATTTATAATATATAAGTTAAAAAATTTTCTCAGTAAACCAATGATTCTTGTATTACTTTTAAATATATTTTTTTGCAGAATTGCCTAATACCTTTAAAAAATCATTTTAATAGCTAGTATTTCGAGTGTTACATATGAAACATGACACTAGGTAATTAAATGAACATTGGTGGCTCGGGTGTGATAATTAATTTAATCAGAGTTCAGATATTCATATAAACACACGAACCATTATTTCATTATAAGCTCAGTATTGTATTTTGTAGAAAAAGCAATTCATCCAGAAGACCGGTTTCGTCCTTATTGAGCCACAAAGTGGTTAGAGCACCAGATTCTGCAGTTCGAGCCCTGTTCGCGGCAAATTCTGGACAGTACGTGATGAGTTCACAATATGGACGAATTGGATTTACTGGATGAATTTCCTTATTCTAATTATATTATTCTTAGTTTATTCTGACAAATGTATGCACATAATGAGACAGGTGTTTAAATAAATATCGCAACATGGATTAAGGTAATGACACTGAATGTTACGTTAAAAGTAAACAATTAACAAATTAAAAATTTTTCTCTAATCAAACAGATATATATATATATATATATATATGTGTGTGTGTGTGTGTATGTGTATGTCAAAATATTTCGTTCATTTGTTTTCTTTTGTTCTTTAAACAAACCTCAAAAGACACGGAGAAAAATAGATTTTTATGCCTGGATAAAGGTTGTCCTCCAGCCCACTTTCAGCAGGCACACGATGTGAATTATTTCCTTGGGGAGCACTTGCAACAGCAACGCTCCTCTGGTGATTTAACTATTGTTGAGTGCAATTCTTGCGATCGTTTGTGCAGTCAGTGCACTGCAATGGGCCGCGACAAATCAGTTTGCACAGAATGCCGCGCCACCATCTACGAAGATGACTGCACAGAAGAGTGTCCAGCAAGTATGTTAATTCATTTGTTTTCCGCCGTCTGTGATGCGGTTCTGTGAACTCATTTTTACTATGAATATTAGTAGCTCACTTCTATTTGATAAACTGAATTGTTTCCTTTTGAAAGACAAAATGTAAATTTATAACTTCTGTCATTCTACTTGAATTGAACATATTTTTAAATCCGTATTTTTTTAATACAAAAATAAATTCTGACTTAAACTGAAACAGATTTACATAAGCAGGATTAAATGTTTACGATCCGAATAAGTGCATAGACGAATTTTGGATTAGTTAAGTATAGATCTTCATTACCACGTGATATGGCATACGTTGTAAATAGAATTTCCTCAATCATTATTTCGCAATTATAATTAAACTTGATTCTCCCCCTCCGCGTCATTTTAGTGAAAATGAGCCGATCTCAGTATGGGTTACTAATATTTCAATGCTCAAGACAAACTTAAACAATGGACATAATTTGTCGTTTTTTAACATATTGATGTGAAGATCAATGTATCTGGATGTACTTTTTCTGAATTATTAACCTGTATGTATGTATTTATTTGAAAATTTGTATAAATGTACAACCTTATACATAAAGCAATACGTGTTGTAGGATTGGTTCATGGATGATTATATATGCATTCTTTAACCCTGTATCAGTTGACCTAGTGGAATGATGTGCCTCCTAATTACAGATCGGAGTTTGGTAGCTGGAATTCAAGGTTGAAAGCGGTGCCCAAGTAGAGCCACATAAAAGAAAGACTGACCAAAATCTGCAGGCAGTATATAACTGGAAAATGTATGCATTGAGCGACTTGGTGACTTAGTGGATGAAAAATGAGCTTTTGAAGCAAATTCCTCAAAATTCATACATTGGACGCGGTAATTCTGGCAGATACAGATGAGGGCTTAATAAGGACGAGCCGGTCTAGTTAGTGAACTGCCATAACTACATTGGCCGAGAACATCTATACAGAATATATATATATATATATATATATATATATATATATATATATATATATATATGCATTATTGCTCTTTACTTTAACATTTCCTTTACAAAAATACGCTTAAATATTATTAAACCAATTCCCGAAGATCATACATTTCTCATCCTGTTCGTTAGCTAGCCTTCTAAATCTGGCCCATTTGACTAGTGCAACTAACGTATTATAATAAATAAGGACGGGTAAGCCTGAAGCGCAGCATATATCATTCCGAAGTGAATGTGGTTCAATTGATTGGTGATTTAATCTTGTGTTGGTTATGTTTGGAATAAATGAAATTCGCGGCTATTACTGGCGAAGTTGCACGAAATACAGATACACGGTCTAAAGAATAATTGAAGTTTCAGATGGTGTTATGAGCAATACGTCTGCTATTATTATTATTATTATTATTATTATTATTATTATTATTATTATTATTATTATTACTATTATTATTATTATTATTATTATTATAATCAAGTTTGCAGTCTTGATATAAACACCTGATCCATTAATTACTTACATATGTCAGTATAAACTAAGAATTGTATAGTGTAGAAAAAGGCAATCTCATCCAGTAGACCGGTTTCGTCCTTATTGGGAACTCATCATGTACTGGTCAGAATTTGCCGCGGACAGGACTCGAACCTGGGCACTTCTGCCTCAGAATCTGGTGCTCTAACCACAGAGCCATCCTGCCGCACACTACACTGCCCACAATTTTCAGTTATATACTTATTAATGTAAATTGGCTAGTCTATTTTTCCTCTAGGTGCAACTCATATGGCATCCATTTAGACCCAAATTTCCAACTATCCATCCCCAAATTCTGGCCAGTATATGATGAGTTCCCAATAAAGACGAAACCGGTCTACTGGATAAATAGCCTCTTCTACACTATACAATTCTTTGTTTATACTGACATGTGTCAGTAATTAATGGGTCAGGTGTTTATATCAAGAGCGCAAACTTGATTATAATAATTGTTCTCACCACCCGCGCAACCAATGTTCGTTTAAATATCGTATTCACATTGTTCATGATTAAACTATTTTACCGGTGAAATGTGGTTTACTCATATTTGAATATGAAATAATGTTCTGATTTTGGATTTGTTTGATATTTGTCTATCGCTCTTGACAAATCAACATTAAATTAGTTTTGAAAAATGCATGTTTCATTTCATTCAAAATAGATACTAAGTTAAATTACGCAAGACCAATCGGCTGCTTTAACCTAGCACAATGAAAACCATTTTTAAGTTCTTCGGCACATCACTAGGAACACATTTACTAACCAATTTAAAGTGGTAAAATGCACTTGTAATTTATTATTTTAGCTTTCTTCCAATCACACCGTAAGATACTGCTTGTTATTTACATTTTTTGCCACAGTTATGTATGAGTTTTCATGAATTGATGGTGGAATTTTTTGGTGTCTTGATGTTCAAACATCGTTTTACTTTGTGTGTGTAAAAACACTTTGGAGGTACATTTAAGAATAAACAAGCATAAGGCACACTCTGACTAAGCACGTCTCACTTATGTTATTACTATCCTTATTATTATTTTTCGCAGCAAGCCAACAGAGAAGCAGTGTTATTGGCTGTCAGATTCATGTTTTAATAAATTCGAATTTGAAAACAATTTAACTCGGCAATAAAAAAACTCCCCGTAGTGCAAAACTTCAATACCAGGTAGAACCGTCAATATGATGTCAAATAGTGGAGTCTCTATTCGTCTATCCATTTACCATGTTGTCAATGTTACCATCAAGCCAACAAAGAAAACATTGTCGTTGCCTGTCGAATGCATACATCAATAAAACTGAAATTTAAAACAATTTAACTTGACAACAATTAACTCCACGTCGTACCAAATTTCGATAGCAGCTAGAATGGCCTATTGATTCAAAATAGTGGAAAGCCTAGTTTCATAAAAATTTGCCATATCTTCATTGTTGCCGTTAAACTTTACTTTAATACTAAATGTAATCCTATTAGCAGCGATTGCAAAAAGCATGACATTATACATTTTATTTGTATTTTTCATTTAATATATTCTATTGCTAGCTGCAAACCATCAAATGCCATTTTCATTTAAATTATTGCCTACCAGGTAATTGACGGATCTGTGCAAGTGAATTTATAGAGTTTTCATTCACAAGACTCTTACTTCAGAATAATAAGATTTGAAAGTCAATCCATCCAGTAAAGCATGGTTTTGTCATTTTCATTAAAAATGTAGCCCTTTTTAAAAATAAATTTGCTTTTTTAAGATTAACACCGAACTCAAGGTTCATGACCAGTCACAAAGCATAGCAAGCTTGCACACGTAATTTAAAAAAAAACAATTATCACGTCATACCCAATCAATGATTATTTAAATTTTAGCCATGACTGCCCATGAAGCATCAGCCAATCATGCCTTATCTTTTAATTAAACCATTCACTATAATACAACCATGAAGATAATAAATCTATTCATTTTGGAAAATTTAACATTTTAATCCTGAAAATAAACTTATCAGTAGCGTCGAAACGGATTAGAAATATTTATTTGTTTATTTATTCTAGTCTCACTAGCAACTTTGACTAATAATGACGATTTTCCCAATAAATATTCAATTATATTAGGTTTCATTGTTTGTTCGTTAAAGCTAAGGGATTTTTAATTATAAAGGCAGTTAACTGTCTGTAGGCAATAAAAAACTGGTAAATTGGGATGGATTGCTATTGAATAACCTAGTTACTTTTATGCCTATCTAGAGTTTGTAACTATATTATTATTATATTATTATTGGGTAGAAAATATTTTAGCTGGCGTTTGCCTGCCGTCATCAGTCCTTACTCTGTGTATCAAACCACAAAGAAACAAACACTGGATTCCGCACTGTATTTGTGAAATTTTTCGTCTTCTTTTCGAAAAAGCATGCGTTCTAAAACGCACGCCGCAATATTTAAGTTTAAAATAATTGATGAATTTCATTTATTGTATGATTTTATTTAAGAGCATTGAAAATTTTTCACAATTCCCGAATTTGTTTTTGGGCAATAGAAGAAAGGGTATTTACGATGTCTGTTAAAAGAATTTATTGCGTGCAATTTGTTGATTATTCTTGGTGCCGTCTTAAAATGACCCCTAAATACCCATACTTTTCCACTTACTCTCACTCCATGTAATATCGATTATTTTAATTAACATGCCAAATACACTCACGAAAATCTAAATTTTAATGTCTCTCTGGCCTTAAACAAGCACTAGATAACTTACACCTATATTTATTGCACACTCACAAGCGTAAATCGTTCGAATCAGTCGAGTTTTTACTAATTGTATGCAAACCAGGAAAGTCACCGTTGTCGATTAGACATTACTGCAAAAATTCTTTACTAAATACTGACAATTATTGTATTTCTTTTTACGTTTTCGTGTATAAATTCCGATGTCAGACTATCTTCTTTAACTTTGAAAGCCTTGACAGATGATGCTTATTCTTTTCATTTTAGCATTGCCGTCATACAGTGATCTTTTATTGATTTTCTTCTTAAAGAGACAGTTATTTCGATTTCTTATATCACTGATGAATTTATTGAAGATGATGAAACGATTTTGAGCTAAATTTACAACTAACCGCTTCTAATCTGTTATTATAGAACACAATACATACCAACTGCTCTACTCAATGACTAAAATTTCTACCTGTATGAAATGCTTTGTTTAACGGAAAATGTATATATATAATCCTGTCGTTAAAGATTTAATTAAAAATTAATTTCAAATTTGGCATGACGTATATTCAATAAACGCAGATTGATTGTGGCCCGTGGAACCTTCGAGTCAAAGCGATTTAAACTGACTCCACTTGAAGTTACGAATGGGCAAAAATCATGAGTTCGTTTATATCAAAATAATGGCATGTATCGCATGGCATAGTAAAGAAAATCTGTCTCTGATTTGATTCGAAATCTCGAACAATTTTGCAAAAATATTGTATGCTTAATAGTAAAAAAACCGGTCCACTAAATAAATTGTTAGTTACATTATGCAATAGTTAATTTCTATTTCAAAATTTTAATAATATAATACTTACATGAATCTTTGATTTCAATTTCAATTCCGTTATTGGCATTCCGTCTGTTCATTAATTACATAACTATGGTGACCTATTAGAAAATTGCATCCAGAGCGAATCCCAATAAGAGCAGTAGACGAGTACAAAACTCCGAAGAAAATGTGATCCCATTGGAGGACCGGTTGCAGCAATTTTGGCGAGCACTTGATGAAAATTCAATATGGTTGCAACCGTTCTATGTCACAAACTACATTCGCTAACGCATGCATTGATTATTATATTCTGATACTATATATATATATATATATATATATATATATATATATATATATATATATTATATATATACTTGTGTGTGATTATACTTATATAAATTTAGTAAACTGGCAGGAGTTCTGTGACAATTTTGTTTTCGGTTTAATAGTAACATTGCATAAGGTAAGAAGTATAATTAATCAAGCAAAATAGTTTCGAACTTACTATTTAGTCATCAAGTAATTACAAGAAATTCCGCGACCTGGACTCGAACGGTGGAATTTCAGGTTCAGAGTCTAGCCAACAGCCTAATTCGTACACAAATTGCAATTTTTTCGTTACATTCAAACTTATATGCATATATGCATCAGGTATTGCGTACCTAGTAAACATTAGTTCAAAACGAATCCAGTGGGATATTCCAAATTCAGCATGAAAAAAAGCTTTAATATAGTGCACTCATGCATTTCATGCTTACTGGCGAGTCATCAATTGGAGCCGGCACTAAGCCGAAATTTTACCTCATATTTGAGAATGGATTGAAAGAAAGTTAATCGATGCAATTACCCATACGTATGGGTAATATAATATCTCCATAATTGCGACTTAAAAAAAGTAACTCAGTTTGGATAATATTTATCATACCTGTAGTGTACGAACTGCATGTTTCACAAAATTTAAAGTAACAATCATTTCTGAACACACGTTTCTTCAGGAACTTCATACATATTTAATCCTCAATAGACTCTTACCTGTCTTTATTAACTGGGCAGTATTCGAATTTCTGCTTATCTTATCAACATTAACGATATGAAACGTGCTATGAGCTTTATTTATAAGGATAAATACCTGAAAATATTCTGGCCTCGTCGATTGAATGTAGTTGCTATACTTTAATATGCTCAATTATGGCATTGCTTTTCTTGTGTCTAAACATAAATTGCTGATATGGAACACATAGTTTGACCTTTAGTAGACTGTGGTAATCATCTTTTTACATTACTGGTGTAATAAATATATTTACCATCCAGTTTGGCATTTGATCATAATTTTGAACTCTGGTTATTAACCTGCATAGGTATGCAATATTTTATTCGAGGAAAAATATTTCTTTCTTTTCTTTTTTTATTACCTATTGGAATAAATTCGATTAAATAAAAATGATCGAATTTGGCTTGTGTGGTAAAGCATTAGAGATTTGTTTGTTATCAACTAAGTCTGTGTTATTTTCAAAATTTTATCTGTCGACGCTATATATGACCACGTGATGATCAAGGTCCTGAAAATACTAAAAGTTCACAACGTTTGAATAAATTCATTCTAGGTCCGAACGCTACTAAATGGTTGTTCAAGATGTTGAGTATCAGGTTCTAGTGTCCATTTAGCTTGCTTTATGTGGCTTTTATATTTTCTGGGTTGCATTTATCGAAGCTAACCAGCCTATGTTGTAAAATTGTTGTAGATATTTATCATTTTTAATACAACACATATAAAAATAAGGCCTTTCATTGGTCTCAATTTAATTTCATTTAAGTGAAATTTCGTTGATAACTCTCCATATCCCAGACGTTGTGTGGAATTTGAAGTCAGGCGTAAATTTAGATTCGGTCACTGTGGTTTGTCAATAATGTAAACTGAGGAATAACTTTAACGAAATACAGGTTTCTTCGACAGCTTCTTTTAATTGCCCTTTTTATGACAAACAGTATCCTAGCACTAAATCAGGCGAATTACTAGGTGTCTTTTAATGCAGAAATAAAAAGGAACAGTGAATTACAAAAGATTTTATTTGCAACATTTTTTCTCTGTGATCATGAAGAGAAAAGAAATATCTACATATCTAAACAATAATTAACCGCGTGTCGTAATAATAATTATTGAAATCAAGGCTTTAGGCTTGATATAAATCAACCTCTCTATATCATTTCGTCAGTGTAAAATATGCATTGTATACGATTGTAAATGAACTTTATTCAGTGGACCTTGTTTCGTCATCAAAATTCTGTACAGTACGTGAAAAGCAATCAATATTTTCAAACCCGTTCTGAATTAATTACTTTTTATCATGATTGAGATTTTGATATAAACACCTGCACGTTATGTATATACATTTGTCAGTATAAACTAATTAGTGTATAGTGTGGAAAAGGCAATTAATTCAGTGGGCCTGTTTCGTCTTTATCGAAAACACATCATGTACTGTTCAGAATTTACCGCGAATATATGAATTTCTTTTGCTACATTATTTCCTGTTTATGTCATTCTGACAAATATTTATAATGGGATTGTCATTTATCCGAAGCTTGCTACGCTGATTTAAATGAGTAATTCGATCAATAAACTGAATATAAATGACCGAGTTTTTCGTGTTTGTTCGTATGTGTGGGTAGATGTTATTGTGCTTATTTACATCAACATGGGCTTTCTTTTCGCTTCCTGTATATTTTTTCATAAAACTTGCAATCCAAATAAATTCCATTTGCCTTATTTTTTTATATCATATACAAGGTATTTCAATCAACATGATATCTGACTAAAATTAATTGGCATTCCATGAATGTGTTGCACAAATGTGTCCTTACAATGAAGTTTAGTTTCAATAGAAAAGAAGTATCCCCGTTTAAATTGCCGCATAAATAACTGAACACAAAATTGTAACTTAGTGATTTTTTGGTCTCCCCAATATGGAAATCTTCCTATATAAAATTATTTGTGCTAGGTGTCACAATTAAGTTAAGGCATTTCAAGGAAGACATATCAATGTCGGATAGGAATACATGCAGAACATTATAGAGAAATCATTTTTAATGTGTGCTAAATTAGTTTTTTTAAATAATTTATACAATTTGACTCTTTATTTATTTAATTTTTCCATATCTGAGGTTTATTTTCGGCGTAAAATGGAGACATCTCACTTCTGATATGAGCTGAATGAGTTCTAAAGGAACGTGTTTTCGCTAATTAAACAAGCATTGGTTGCGCTGGCGGTGATAACAACTACTGAATTCAAGGGTTAGATATTGATGTAAACATTAGACCCATTATTTACATACATTTGTCAGTTTAAATTGACATTATATAATGTTGAAAAGCAGTAGACCAATTTCGCCTTTATTGGGAAATTTTCACGTACTGTCCTAAATTTGGTGCGGACAGGGCTCAAACATCGGCATGTCTGTTTCAGACTCTGTTATTCTATCACTGAGCCACACTTTTGCACGATACACTCAATTTTTAGTCACATACTAACTCATTATTTTAGTTGGCCCTTCCTTTAGGTTGAAACTAAATGGTATTTCTTTAGAGCTAAACTTCCAACTAGCCACACAAAAGCTCCCATTATAGAATAGACAACACACTACATTAGGAATCGGCATTAAATTTAAAATTAATATAATTAATCGAACGTTGATTACACGGGTGATTATAGAACTACTTAAATCAAGGTTGCGATTTTGATATAAAATCCAATTCCACTAAATTAAATTTTTTCAGCATAGACTAAGCATCTTATAGTGCAGAAAAGGTAATTCATCCAGTAGACCGGTTTCGTCCTTATTGGGCACTCATCACGTATATATATATATATATATATATATATATATATATATATATATATATATATATATATATATATATACATCAGACCACGGCAGATTCGTACTAGAGAGGATACCGTCAAGCAGGTTTTCCTAAACTTACCATTTAGAGGTGACGTACCAGCCTCAATAATTGCACGGTGGCTGAATAGACTAACTAAGGACAACTTTGCCAGTGTTAAAGTTAATATGACATTTAGTACACAGAGAATCATGAGGTTGGATGCCAAAGATCAATTGCCAATTCTCTCCAAATCATTCATAGTCTACAAATTCTCATTTATGTGCGGTAGCACATATATCGGACGTACGAAGAAGCAATTGATAAGCAGAATCCAGCAACATTTGCCACAGAAATTGATTAACAGAGGCTTGGCACCGTCAGGAAAATCAACTATTTCCGATCATATATTGGCAACGGGGCACCCTGTCAATTCGACCAATTTCACAATTCTACACAAAGCAAAATCAGAAAAATTATTATTTATTTATGAAGCCCTTTATATAAAACAACAAGCACCTGACCTTAATATTCAAAAGTTTCATCAACATGATATTCTTATCGACTGGCCAAGAATAACAAAATTCAACAACAATCTACTAGTATCCAGCCAAGAACAAACAGGCCCTCGACTAGAATCAACAAACGTACAATCGGATTGGCAACAAACTGAAGTGGAAATAACAGAGGCGCATACGATGACAGAAGTCTCCAAACAATGTGAGCGTTTAACACTGCAATCAACACTGGCGTTGTTACCACGTGAAAACTTTGCGCAACGAGGTGAAACGATCAACTATACTGGGAAAAATAGCACTTGTATATGTAACAGTGAACAATGCGCACAAATGGTTAATTCTCAAGCTATCAAAACAATAATGACAAGATCTCAGACATCACTTCGCAATACTGCGAGAATGACCTTTACATGCAAACACGCATACACACAAACACAAACGCATACACACTCACCAACCAGTCAAAACAAGAAACAGCAGTAAAAACGAGTCAGATTTGTTACCACTAGCATAATCAATTGAAAACCCAAAATGTATAAATATGTATGATTGTATAAGAGATGATTAGTATTCACGAAATAAATGGCCTTTATCCACTTCGTTATTTGTGTTTTCCTAATTATAAGAATATATATATAATATATATATATATATATATATATATATATATATATATATATATATATAATGTTCCGCGTTTCTCTTAATATGTTTTAAACTAGACAACAATACGAAAATTAAAAGACAATGATTTTAATTGAATAACACTTTTTAGCCAAAATTTCGTTTTTAGTGAAATATTTTATATTACGTATTCTATTGAATTTCGAGCCTATCAATTTTATCGACCAGTAGTCTTGATCAAGAGAAGAAACAATTATGCCAAATTTATGAAATAAATACCTTTAATTTGCTGCACAAATATATACAATTCAGCATATTTTAATTATTTTGAAGAATAAAATAAAGGAGAATTAATTAAGGGTTATTAGTTGCAATTGGGAAATCTGCAGTCATTTAGATACATTAATTAACGATTCGACCTCTATGCCCTTACATTATTTTCATGCATAAATCGGGCTGCAACATGTGCACTTCTAGCACTTGATAAAGTTCCAACTTATTTTGTAATTGTAATTAGTAGAAATGTTAAAAGCAATGTCTGTTGAACTTGCGTGCGAGCTAAAATTATTATTTTGTTAATGTTTAAGCTGGCGTTAAAATTTCAATTTTCGTTTTCCGTTGTTTCAAAAAGTATTATCGATCAGCTCGCTACTACTAACATTGACTACTAACACATGCTAGTAGTTAAATTATATTTTACGTCGGTATTATCTGATATTTTCTCAATTCTGGTCAGTTTTTTAAATGCGCAAATTAAAATCCTTGTCACTTTTTTCTTTGAAATGTACATTTAAATGAGTATTTAATGTCAAGACCTCCTGTACTTCTCTTTACTCATCTTTTTAAAATTAAATTTTTCAATTTCTCGGTAAAATAATTGCACATATAATCATTTATTACATTCATCGTCTTTCATATCAACGCTCATTAGTTTGCTTATTCTTGAAAAACAGACGCGAAACGTTGCTTATTTGTAATGAAATTATATCAAGTTTCAACTATTGAAATGCTAGTAAAAATTGGCTTATTAAATTTGTATTTTCATCTAAGTTTCTTCGCATTATGCTTTGAGTTTCTACTCCTATTATCCGTAGTCATTCGCAGAGCTTGTTCACTAATCACATAAACGGTTACATAGGAAGAACAATAACACAAAACATAAGTAACTCGCTTCTTCGGCACCTCATCCTCTTATAAATATTAATACAACTTACTATTGACAAAATCTAGTGTTCCCTCACTAATCCACGCATATTTTTACATTCACATAATCCTATTCTTATATGTATCACTCTATTCTTCTACGTTTAAATCCATGCATCTCAAGCTCCATTCGTTTTTAGGGAGTACATCGGAGTATATATTGGCTGTCCTACCATACTCTGAATATTAAATTCATATGATTCATCCGGTCTTCTTTTCATGCTAATATCTAATGCCTCATTGAATATGTGGCCTACTATTGTCTAACTTCTGATACATTCATAATTGTATTCCACGATTATATTTTAATTGACTCTTAGTATCCATTTTAAGGGTAAATCCTTTATACGACATTTATACATTTCAAATTTCTGAAACACCTCATCTCGTCATATGGCTGTCATTTAAATCCTCAGGATATTCAGTTAGAAAGCATTTCAAGCACTCAAACTCAGTTGGCACACGGATGTTTATTACATAGATTAGCGTATACTTCAGGATTATACATTTAAAATGATAAGTATTCCTTAACGTATTTTAGAAAAAATTTCTCAATAAACAAATTTATAAATATATTAAGTTGGCGAATTTTGGACATTTACAATTAGCCTTAGTGACTGATTTACCAGTTGCGTTAAAGGGCTTGACACGGTTTATATCTGAATACCCAGAGGATTTAAATGGAAGCCATATAACGTAGAAATGTGTGGTCGAATTGTTAAAATGACGTGTTTTGTTTGCATAATTTACCTTCAGAATGGAATATTATAAAAACATTCAGAGGCGAGCCAATGGGACAAACCTTGTCTGTTTCGCTTGATTATATCTTTCATTATTATACCAAGAAAACACTTCTAGAAAGAACACCACTTAAACTGAAACTGTTTATAAGACTTCGAGATGAAGTTGTTATAATTTTTCATCATGGTGATAATGAATGTACAAATGGATGGATATTTGAAGAGGCAAAATATGCATTCGTGAACCTTGATTGTAATTTAAATTTAAGCGTATTTCTTTAATTTTCCTTCTTTGTTTAATAGGGCTCCATTTATTGTGCATTGCATTTTTATAACTTTTGTGAATTAAATCTTTTGTATCCATTTACGCATGAGGCTTTTTCGCGACTACTTGAATTATCCTTTCTCTCCTTTGCCATTTCATGCTCTCTCATTTCAATTGCCTTCGTTATTTCGATACATTTTGAGCTCGGATGAGCCTCATTTTTTTTGAATTTCATTCACGAATGTCAAGTTCAACTTACTTTAGCATTGGTTACCTCATCTAAAACCTCCGACATCTAACTTATATTTCTAGTCGTAATTAATTTATCTATCGATTACTATGGTTGTAGGTTTATATGTTTTTATACATGGAATGAAAACCATTCACGGGCTAGAGATAACAATTTAACAGTTAAATGACACTTTTGAAGCTTGTCTATGATCTTTCATTGTGTGTCAGGCTTACACTGGATAAATTGTATTAGATGTAGCGAGTAGTTGGGTATATGTGTGTTTAGTCTCAACATGAACAACATTAAAAAATAATGACTCGACGAAATATGATAGATCAATTGAATTTATAACATTGTTTATTCGCTAAACCGTGCAAACTAAAGGAAATTGAGATGTCTGGATCTAAACCTAGAAGAATAGAGAGACTCATATCAGACTAGGGTTAGGTGTATATGAAGGTACATGTTTGTATGTGTGAAAAGAACATTAGATTTCATCAGTAGTAAGCTGTATTAATATTTATAAGAGGATGAGGTTTCGACGAAGCGAGTTACTTTTGTTATTTAATGAGCTCTGAGATGACTACGGAAACGAGTAATCGAAACCTGAGCACAATTCGAGATATCGTCGACAAGAATACGACTATAAATTTAGTATCCAACGAAGCTGCGCTAACGAAAGTTGATTTTAAATTCAAAGAAAAATTAAGCTTCGTTTCTGTTCCACTGCTGCTTTTGCATTAAAATAACCACATTTTTTTCTAAATAGCATACTCAGTACATGTACATAAATCGTCCTTTTGATAGTCTGAATTGTGTGCGTCAGGTTGTACCTTCTTACCGGTATTTGTAGCTGCATTCTGAATTTAAAAACAAAGAATATGTCCACTAAATAACGTGTGTTGACAACAAGAACAAATGTTTTTTGCTTGATTATCCTAATCTCAAGATGGCCTGGGAAACTCTCTCAAGTTATTGAAGTTGGGTTGCCGGCTTGCCACACTAATCACCTTGCGTAGCTTCCTTGCATAGAATAGGCTTGTGTTAAATTTCCCCCAAGAATGCGTGTAGCTACACAATTTTTACTATAGTCTGAACTACAGAATCGAGATCTTGCTTAACCGTATATCATTTCAAACAAAGAATTCATGTTAAAAGTGACCATTAGCTTAGTTTTAAAACTTATAACTCTAATTATGTTTACATAATCGGAGGTATTAGTGACCTTATTTTATTTCATTTGTTTACTCAACATTTCAATAATGTGAGTTAGCTATTTAGACAGCGTATGAAGCGGTGATTTGAACATAGGTTATATTGATCTCACAAGAGAAATTCTTCTGCGTCTTTATCCCGTAGGATACAACTTTCATCTGTCTTATTAATTATATTGTATTAGTCAAAATAAAAATTTCATTTAATACCTCTATCTTAATTTTGCGTATTTAATTTTTATTATTCAAAACTTCCTTCATCACCTTTATATCATCTTGACGGTAGGAGATTGCACCGTCCTATTTATTCCACATTCTTCTACCAAATATATAGTGGTTAAAGGGCGTAATACCGGCTCCTACTGATGAGTCGCCAGTAAGCACGAAACGAATGTGCATGAGATTATACTTTCCGTTCATGCTGCCTTTGGTTTATTCTTCTGGTCACAACTGAACTAATTTGTTACTAGGTTCGCAAAACCTAATACATACGTGTTTATATCATCTTATTTGAATTTAATACAGGACGTGTGTGCTTGGTAATGTGTAACGGTTTCATCATGTATAATTTTCAGTTCAGCCATTTTAATGTATTTTTTAATTTGGATTGATATATTTATAGAACAGTGGAGCATACATTTAGTATTCGAAAGGCATAAAACTGACATATACTGAATAGTATATACATACAACAGCGCCGTCGAAATCCATCAAAGAGGAAATTTGATACGCAATTTATCCTACTGATTAAAGAAATTCTGTTTCGAAGGATTTTAATGTCAAGAACTGGTGGTGCTCAAAACAACATTATTAAGATACGTGTACCCCGAAAATTGTGTTGAAGAAAACATAAAAGATAAAAAAACGCCATAAAAGTGATGAAACTGTATCCATTCAGAGGAAATTATATGTCAGTCATCCTTTTAAAAGGGACGCACCTTCTGGGATATGTCCTCGAAGAAAATTAAAGAATACCGGTAATGTTCTGGATGCCTTAAAGAAGATTGATGTTTGCTTAAATAAAAGAAGTCCTGGTAAACTTAAATTTAACAATAAACTGCCTGCAGTCGAACAGTTAAACTTTTTTTATTTTTTAAAAATGCCAAACTGCTCAGTGCATTATGTAGTACGGATTAGCCAATTACTAAAGAAGTGAATTCAAGAACAGTTGAGAATATGGCAGCTGGAATAGGGGAGAACGTCTCCACAATAGCTGCACATCTTGTCTATAAACATCAAACTAAAAATAAGGCGGACATCCACGTATACTCCCAGGTAGAAAACGAAAAATAATAACGAAGAGCTGAGGCTAGATAAACCAAAGAAGTTCGTAGATGTTGCTTAAAATAATGAAAAATTTGCGAAACTGGATTACTCGAAATTACATGTGGTGCGTTTTGAATAATGCAGTAACGATTCCGGTTTTTATCTTTGTACAAAAAACATTTCGGCTGCCGTTATCAGCCGTCTACTTGAACCAGTCCATCCACGCCAGTTTTACCTTATTTTTGTTGTTTTAAAATTGGTGAGGCTGGAACTACTGAAGTAGGCGGTTGATAACGGCAGCCGAAATATATTGCACAAACAAAACAACTGGAATCACTAATTTGTGAGTCAAAACGCATGATCAGGTAAATTTCGTAGATGCTTTGTGTGGTAATAGCTTTTGTTTGTATGCACGCGTTTGTTCGTGTCTCAACGTGAACTTTGCCCATATACTTTTTTGTATAATTTGTGTTTAATCAAGCTATATCCAACTTGATTTCCAAAAAATTGATTATATCTATTACCTTTTATTAAAGTCGAGTTGACTTCTGGTTTTTTTCATGTCTGTTCTACAATACAAAAGTACCTCTATGCATGATTTATATCCAAATTTAAATTAAAAATTCATATTTTTCTTTTCATTGGAGTATAGCTGATGGAAACATCAGAAATCATTAGTTCTTTGAATTAGGAGAATTTCATTTCCTTTTTGATAGAATGAAATGCGTAATGTACTAGCAGCAGACGTGGCTTCTTAAAGTGTCATCATTCGAAATGGCATAATGCGTCTGTAAACTCTTATGTACCGACTGTATTTTCATGCAGAATTGCAACAGCTAGGATATGAACACATTACCATATTCCTCGGATTCAAGCAGCTCATTTCTTAAAGAACTGAAAAAAATTATCGAGCGAAATTTTAAATTAAAAGTGAAATAGGTCTACAGTTCCAACCAACCATCTTTTATTTTCCATTGTAAAGTAAACACACTGTCACCTGTTAAAGTGCTATTGAGATAAATTAAACCAGTAACCGTTTATGATATATGTTGTTAGTATAAATTAAACAGCGCCGAATCAGCCAATTTACTAAAGAAATAGTATGCAATAATTAGTTTTATCTTAAAAAAAGGTTCCACACACATAGTCAACAATAAGGTGTGTCCAGATATGTCGAATAAAAGAAAATTGCAAAAACCATCTCGTATTGAGTTTAAATGTCCTTATGGTAATTCGAATGCACGAACAAATTGCATTGTCCACCTGTACCCCATTCCTCACCCAAATGTATAAAGGGTATAGGGCGTAATACCGGCTCCTATTGATGAGTTGCCATAAAGCACAGAACGAATGTGCACATGAGATTATACCATCTGTTCATACTGACTAATTTGTCACTAAGTGCACATTATATATATATATATATATATATATATATATATATATATATATATATAATATTGTGTGTGTGTGTATTTATGAGCACGGATGCGCATATGCTATTTAGAGTTTAATTTATCTACAAATTTAGAATTGATTCAGTATATTTGTTGCATAGAAATAAATTGGAAGCATATGCTGCCACCAAGGCATCTGTTCATTATAAGTTTTGTAAAGCTTGTACTTATTTAGGCCAAATTGCCTGAGTTCAATGAAATTTCTGTTAAACGTCCCAGTAGTTCATTTTTCTGCCTGAAATCCGCTGTATTATTTAGCTTTGTTACTTTGATGCCAACATGACCTAATTTTGTGTTTCGAGTTTGTTTGTTAACATATGCCATGAAAGCCTACATTTATTTAAACGAATCGCTAGTCACCTTTGACAAGTGTCACATACTGTCAACACTGTGACTATTGCTAATTGAATCTCTACTCAGTTTATTTGATTACATAATTTACAGATGACTTATTATTTTAATGGTTTCAAATTAAGATTACAATTAAAATTTTCTCGCCAAATGACAGTGATTTGCAATTAAATAGGACTGTACCGTCCTATTTTTCCACATTCCTCACCAAAATAAATTTTGGGTAAAGGGCGTAATACTGGCTCCTACTGATGAGTCGCCAGTAAGCACGAAAAGAATGTGCACGAGATTATAATTTGCGTTCATGCTGTCTTTGGTTTATCCTTGTGGTCACAACTGAACTAATTTGTTACTAGGTGAGTTGCCTTCCCTAATACACTTTGCATATACCCAGTTCTCACAAAAAAACAGTATCTAACTGACATATTGATTTCTTGTATAAGTGATTTTTGCCCTTAAATTTGTCGGTTTAAAAGGGAAAAGTGGTGTATTTTTGGAATCCGCTATGTGAATAAGAATTAGAAAAGAAAATTGAAATGTTTCTTTATTTTACAATTTTTTAATTTGTTTATTGCATGTGAATTATATGGATCGATTAAATTATGAATTAGGTAAACTAGTAACATTTCTTTAAATCAAGTTTGCGAGCTTGAAGTAAACACCAATCCCATTGTATTTTACCAGTCATCGAATAAAATTTAAAAAAACGACACCGCCTGTCGCACACACTGACGCGATTCGACCTTCCATGTTCATCATCTGTGTACGACGGTAAACAGACTATCGAGGATAAAACCACATTGAATATATATGCAAATCAAAGTTAGATATGCGGCTCTCACCTCTAGCAGTCTCGCATACATTCAACTTGACTGAAAATGTGTTTTTTTTAATTTGATTGCGGAGTGCCAGCTTCATAATTTTTATGTTGTTCGATGACTGGTTAATTAAAATGGGATTGGTGTTTATAATATTGACTTTAATTTAAATCAATACACACTACCTTAATAAGTTCTTTATTAAATAATTAATATTTTCATATTAAACTTGGCACTTATAGTCTATATCGCTTCTAATTATTTTAAAGTGTATAGTTAACTCGCTCTCCTGTTTTTAACTCAAATAAAAATCTCTACAACTCGCGGAAATTAACTTGCTCACTCCATGATCGTTTTTAACGGAAAGTTTGTGAAGATTGAAGTGCCGAAATTTTGCAAACTACATAACACATTTCATGGTTTATATTTTTTTAGAAGAGACGTTTAGACCGCCGGAAAATTACACGTCAGAAATGGCCCAAAAAGATCTACTGTGGAAGTATTACGAATTGGAGGCCAATGTGACTGCTAAGGCGAAACGTCTCTCCGGCAGACCGGACTCTGACGCCAGCAAAGAAGAGATGGAGCTGTTAACCTACATTAAGGAATTCGTAGAAGCAAACATCGAACCTTGGCCGAAGAAATGGGTTTCTGTTAATCTTAGTCTCGGTGCGGTCAAATTGCCCGGTGGCTCGCATACCTGTTTAAAGTGTCACGGTCACACTGTCATGGATGTGGTCGGCTACCAGTTACTATTTTTCAAGTCGTATATGATGAAATTTGACAACAACGCTACAACCGTAAGTGCTGCCACTTGTATGAATCTTGTTTTTTCTAAATCTAACATTACGTAACTTTGGCTAGTTAATCGGGCGTCTAGATAGTTCTTTGTTACTTCCTGTAATGTTTCATCAATAACGGAAGAGAAATTGAAATTAGCACGAAATCACACTGCGTTGTTCAATTTTTTCCTTTATTTTAACTCATTTTACTTTTTTCAGATACTGTTTTTATTCGCTTTTAAAACATAAATTGAAAAATTCATTTTAATTTACGTTCCTTATTTAAAAAAAGTGAATCAGCCTCAAAGTACAATGGAGATAACTGATAATTCTAAGTTTCAAACTTATTTAATAATTTACTCGCAGTAATGCTAGTAGCCCATATTTATTTATCTTTTACATTTTATTAATAACACGTCATAAGGTTAATTTTTCATATATTTTGGTAATTAATATAGACCAGATGCATGGATAATTTTGACATTTTATCTATCTTCCACGAAGACTGAATGTAACGTTTACATCTTGGCAAATTCTTGTATCAAATTCAAATAGCTTTTCTGATTAAATTCCACATCTGATTAATTGGGTTTTTTAATGTATTGTGAATAATGCACGCCAGTTCCTAGCAAAAATGTTATTCTGCTACAATATTAATGGTATGCAGAGAGAGAGAGAGCAATAAGAACAGTTCTCAAAGGGAGTAGGAAAAGAGTTAATTCGATGAATGAAGACATTCACTTATGAATTAGGCGTTGCGCACCTTGTAACATATTAGTTCAAATATGACCTGAATGATTAACTAAAATTAGCATGAATGGAAGGTATAATCTCATGTTCACATTCGTTTCGTGCTTAAAGGCGACTCATTATTCGGAGCTGGTATTACACCCTATACCCTATATATATTTGAGTAAAAATGTGGGCCTATTTTACATTCCAATTGTGCTACATTCTAAAACCTAAACAGCTACAAAAATCTAACAAACGCAATTTAGCCAAAACTTTGGATTTGTGTAAATATAACAAATGAGATGTTTCTAATGAATTAATGAATGAATTCGACACTGTGAAACATAGCATCATAAAACAATTGGCTAGTACATAATATATCTATTGTGAGGTAAGCTTCTACTTACAAATCCATAGTATAAGCAATCATCACCCAGTTGTTTTAAATTCACTTGTTGCATGCATGTTTAATTTTTTAAATACCTTGAAATACTTCGTTAGATACTGTAACAACTCCAAGCCGTAGGTTTAACTGCAAAGTGACTACTCGTTTATAATCAAGATTAGGTAAAATATTCTTCTAGCATATAATGGCTTTGCAATACTTGATAATAGAAGACATACACGTAAACTGGCCCTCTATGAGGCCTTCTGATTTAGAAAACTGCAACTGGACTTTGCAACGTGAAAATGTGCGTTTTCATTTTGAACCTATGCTATGTATAAAAATTTAATAAGTAAACTATTTAAGTCAAGATTGCGTACTTCATATAAACACGGATTCTTTCATGTATTTGTCATTATAAATATTATTTATAATGCGGTGAGTGTTCATATCAGGTTTGATATTGTTATGACCGCCTGTGTAATCAATTGTCTTTTACACTGAATAAATGTTTCGATCTTTCCATGCTTTACCTGGTCTTTATTTAAAATTTTAGGCCTTTTTGCTCTTCAGAAATAAACAAACAAAAGAAAAATAAATAATTATTATTTCATTTGATAAGAAATTTTGTTTCTGACTCAGTGAAAAGGATTTATGAATTATTTTTAAATTTGTTTTTAATGCTTGGTCTTTATTAAAGTTATCCTAGTAGACAGGGAATCTGGCTTAGTTGAAACTGGAATTTGCTAGTTATGTTCTTAATGAAGACAATGCACACACCCTTTGAAAATCTGTGTTAAAGTATATTTTTACTATTTGGTATATCTTTTTTTGCACTTTTTACGTGAACCGTTTTTCCTATTTGAAAACAATTATTTCTGTTTTCTTTAAACCATTAAATAAATTGACGAGATGGAGCTAAAACGCTTCTGCACAATATACGTGCTTTTCAAAATTCATACATTGTAGCAAAATTTTTACGTATTTTAAAACTTAATAGAAATTTCATTACAACTATTTTTATATTTAAAATATCTGATATGATTTAACTGTGATAACACCACATTGGGTTGCGCAGTGTTCACAAAATTGGAACTAAATATGTTATTTGGTTTATGTTTTTACCCAGGATCCATTTACTCTATTCTCTTAATAATGTTGTCCAAATGATCGTAAATTTTTTCTGGAGTATATTTGAGTGGTATAGTATTACTTTTGATCATGTTTTAAATAATGAACCAATCAGCACAAAGCCATGCATCAGCACCCATTAGATATACCTCCATTTTAGATGAAAACATTATATGTCCAAAAGTAAACTTTTTTTGCCAAAGTCTAAAGCCAGAAAGTGTCAAATATAATACGCCCTATGACGTCAGACGAGAAAACCTATTTAAAAACAAGTTGCGTTATGTATCATTTGTCCAAAACTGTCATGCTTAATGATTTTTTGCTCAGGGTTAGAAAAGCAAATAAAATTAGAAGGCAGTTACGTTAGCTTTCCAATATGCTCATGCAAAAATAATTACTTTCTGTTCAAATCATTCAACCTGTGGAAATATTATTTTTAGAAGATACGTTCGCAGCTCGATCTACATTTTTAACTCATCGATTGTTGCCAAAACTTGTTTATTATACACCTGACACATTTTCCGTCCTTCTCGTGTTCTTCTTGCTATGTTAATATTTTGGTCCAACGGCTGTTAGTCTAATCATACATACAGCAGTCCTATCCCGTGTAAAGCATCGAATATGGTTTTATTGTAGATTCAGCACTATTTTTAAATGAATATTAGACAAGGAAATGTTTTTTATGTTGACGAAAATGAGATACTACTGGCAGACGACGCTGATAATTTTTGTATGGGAGAATATTAGAAAGTAGAAAAATCCACACCTGAAACAGGCGCATAAAACCGTCAACAAATATATGGCTTTGAAGCGATAATTTGTAATGTTTACGTTAATATCTCGCATAGAATATAATGATTGATTTTGCCAGAGATTGCATTTTTTGTTTTAATTATGATTTGCATGTCTAAATCTGGTCGACTGTTGAGTTAAACAGTGCCTTTTCATGTTTAAGCATTTTTTCTTTGCAAGTGAGTTTATCTCAGGTTTTCATATGCTTGGCTACATTCATTTTATAGTACTTCACGTATCCGGTCTGTGTCAAATCCAAATTCAGTGTGCTTGCTCATTTTTTAAATTTCTTTTGAATCGACATAAAGGTATTTGCCCAGCACCAGACTATCCTTTTTCAATCGCATCGGAAAACTAATCATGAAACCATAAATTTATATTGAGGCATAGTCTGAAATTTTATAAAATCAACTAATGTACTATACTACACCGCAGTATTGCTTCATTTATTGCATAGGAGGTGTCTCGGCTTTTGAATGATAATAGCCACAGACTTGTAACTATCAATATATTTGTACTATACTGTTTTAGCGCTTGAACTTCACGGCGAAGGGAATGACCAAAATCGTGGTATCGATAAGCTGTGTTCTAGGCCCTAGCATGTGATTTTCCGAATCGGTCACATCAATAGTTTATAGCCACAATATTAACACGTGTGAACTTCACGCTTGTTAGAAAACTAACTGAGATCGCGCGCCTTTGGAAGTTTGTACCGAAGCTAACCTTTAAGTTGCCTCAAACGCTTAGGTGAGTATTATATAAATCAAGGTTGCGATCTTGATAGAAACACCTGTCCATTTATTTACATATATTTGACATTATATACTATACATTGTATATTTTAGAAAAGACAAATCATCCGGGAAATCGATTTTGCCTTTATTGGGTACTTACCACATATTGTCTACAATTTCGTGCGGGTAAGGTTCTGCTTCGGAATCCTTTGTTCTAATCATTGAGCCACACTTCCGCTCAGGGTAAGTTTGAGTTCTCCATAATTTCGGAACCATTCTACTAGCGGAATAGTTTATCGACATTACACAATGTTTAGTTTATAATGATAAATGTACGTAATGGATCAGGTTTTCTTATCAAGTTCGCAACCTTGATTTACTTAATTTTTATCACGGCCCGCGCAAACAATGTTCATATAATAGTTTAGAAGAATAGTCTGCCTAATTTAATCGTGTTTGGTCTTATTTATCTAGAACACGATGTACACTAGATTCATTTTTATCGTTAGGAAAATTTGTACTTTGTATATTTCGAGAAAACCTCCTATTTTGTTTAAATGTTAAAAACTTGATTTTATGAAACAATATGACTCTGTAATCCGATAAAATGCATTAATTAAAATATACAAATTTAGCTTACTATGCTATCCGTGTAACCGAGTACCAAGTTCCAGCTAATTGACTAAACTTATTTCCAATTTTTCTATAATGGTATTCTTATCCTTTGGCTTTTATATATTTTTGGGTAACATGAATACTGCTACAACTCTGCATAAATATTGTCTATTAATAAACATCAGGAGGTCTAGCCATCAATTAAGAATTTATTTTGTTACCGAATGTGCTTTTACATGCTGCTAAAGAGTGTCTAAATGACGCTTTTCAAGCTGGACAGAATCCAGAGTTCCTCAGAAACATTATAATAGCTTAGCTGCCCTGAATTAATTAGAAAGATTTGCTCAGAAACTAACTTCAGACGTATAATTTGGATAATTTTTAAAAAATCAGTTAAAAAATATTTCACCGTTTCTCAAAAATTTATATGAATATCCAATGCTAATATTAAATTATTCTATGTTTATAGTGCAAACGAGGGTTATGATTTGTTTACGATAATATTTAATTAGAATGTTAAGTACTTTAGCTCACCCATATTCTTTTTACTTCATCTATTTCCATTTACACTTTATTGTGAATAATCCCCTTGAATTGATTATTCAGCAATTGACTGGCTGGAACCCATACTTACCAACAAAAGGCTCATAAAACATTACGTATACTATTTTCAATTGTACAATAAAATTGCATTCAATACAATATATTTGCTTTCCAAATGTTATTTTTATTAGACTATTCAATAAACATGATACTTGTCAATTTATTAACTGACGCATATAGAAATACTAAAATTAATACAATTCTTAAACAGTTTTGAACTATAATGCAATCTCATCGTTTAGTGTATCCTCTAATGGAAATAATTTTGACAAAATTTTGTTTGTTATAATTAAGCAGATAATCTTTTTTCTAGAAATAATTTTTTGTTTATCTTTTTGTTGTGTCATTCATTTAAATTGTAAATATCCGGTCAACAGAAAATTTGCCTAAAGTCATGTCCAAAGCACAAAACTAAAGTGCTTCAAAGTGGCAGTCTGATATGCCTGAGTGAAACGGAGCTGATGTTCGCGAAAGAGAGTTTGAGCAAGCGCAATCAGGCTTACCTAATAAAATTAAGCATCGTGGCCGGTGTCCTACTTTATTGTGAAATATTCTGTGTATGTGATCATGATTGTATATCTCACGTGTAGTGACAGAAGCTTCGAAAAGGTCACCGTTTCAAATTGAGTTTTTACAACAATCTCCAGGAGCCTGATATGAAGGCAAGTTGCACTATTTGCTTAAGTCCTAATTTTATTTTTGTTTAAACTTTGCAACACACTGTGGCATTCTCATGTTCCGAATAGCGTGCAGCTTAGAATTGGCCCAGCTTTTAGTTTAAAACTCTTAAAGTATAATTGCGGCCTTTGGTAAATGCCACAACCACCACAAAACAAATGTTTTAAAAATACTATAAATTCTTTCCTAACGAAACTCGTTTGTGCGCATCAGTCTTGACACATGTATTCTCTTCTAAATGCTTTCACTTCTTCATGCACCTGTTCTTATACAATAAAAAGTTATAAATACTTGATCTCAGGCTCTGAATTGCATGACGTAGGCTGGTCCTATGACGTAAAAGAGGATACAAATAGCTCTGCGCTCGGTTCTTGTTCACATCGTTCTGCCACCGCTGTAATATTGCTCAATAAGGACTAAAACTACGAGCTGAACCACCATTAATGTTGAAGCACTATTAGCAAATGCAATGTTGAGTGCGTTATCGTCAAATAGTTGATTACGCTGGAAGAATTTATTGTAATATCACTCTTGATTTCATGATTCATGTCTTATTATAAATATCAACTTACCTGGCAGTTTTAGTCATCCGACAAATTTTTTGCTGGTCAGTTTAATTAGATGTTTATGCAGGTACATTGGATGGCCAGGTTTGATTGGTCCTATTTGAACCTATATTTACTAGGTATGAAATACTCAATACCCTTGAATGTTATTGCTGCTTTAGATGATTCGATCTCAATTGATATAATTTTATCTTTATAAAACTTTTTAAATTCATTCTGATTGCATTTCGTTTAAAGTATGATATATTGTGTAATAATAATAATAATAATAATAATAATAATAATAATAATAATAATAATAAGTTTTATTCGGTAGCTTTAAAACAGGCACAAACAAAATTTGTTAATTTTTTCTGCACGCTTATTTCTATAGTATGATTCAAAATTGCTGCTTTTCTTAACGAGGTAGGCTTTTTTGTAATCTTAAATAAGAAAAATCAAGTTTGCAAACATACAATAAACACCAATCCTATTTTTTGAAGCCAGTTTAAAAACTGCAAACCTACCGTCATTTACACGCGCTGGTGCATTTCGATCATTCGTGACCATAATTAAAAAACGATGACAGACTGACTAGTGTGGATCAGCCCGCAAAACATTTACAAAAGTTATGGAAAATCCCACATCACCGCCTGCACGATGAATGATTTTCCAATTGAATGAGATAGTTGTTAAAAGATCCAGCTGGTGTTTTCTTCTCCTACGTCGAATATATGTGCAAGTTGATTTGCCAATAAATGTGTAAACAAAGTTTAATTAGAGAGTTGGTACTAAATCTTTGGCTTCCAGCCTTATGATTGAGTGTTGAAGTTTGGGCTCACGTTTAGATCAAGATAATTTTCATGCGTATCATAATACACGTTATTATTAAGAATATAATATTGATATTATGTGGCAACTCTTTATCTCATGTGACACAGTTGATGTGTTTTCAGTAGTTGCCTGTTATAAATTTATCAGGGTTCTTGCTTATAATCAATATTTGTCCCACATAGCGTGGTTTCATCTAAATCTAAATTTTAGTGCAGTTCTACCTGACTTAGCCATGCTGTTTATTGTATTTCACTTGAGACATTTCGGTTTCCAGTTTTTATAGTTAATTTATTATGTGGTGAGCTAAGATATTTTGCAGTTCGTCTCTGTCAAGTAAAAACTTTCTTCTCGAGTGATCTTGATATTCAGAAGGTAGTAATCGCTGTTTTCTGAACCTCGAGTTTGGAGGATTTCGGCTGGGCCTACGCTCAAACGGAACCTCGCGCGCACATACGCAATTATTAACATGCCCAACAGAAACAACGCAATTAAATAAAACAATCGATAGATTAACGTAAAATAGTTTAAAGATAAAACTAAAAATCAAACCATTGCACATACTTCATCAATTGAATACCCGTAAGAATTATATCCGATAAAATTGAATTTCTTTATTCAGTATACATTTTTAGAATCGTTTATTTAACGTACTCTCGATAGTATAATGGTCTTTATCGTAAAAATAAACCATTGCTATTACTCCAAGTCAATATAAATTTAACATATATGTTTGTTTTAAGCAAACTCTTGCCATAAAATCAGTTACCAATAATCTATTATGCTTTTAAGAATAAAATATTAAAGCTGTCTAGATATTATATCGGGTTGAAAGCCATACGAGGATGCACAGAAAAATTACAGAAAACTAGGCGAGAAACAGGTTTACAAATCAATAAAAGAGTTTTATATATATATATATATATATATATATATATATATATATATACATCGAAACATATACGTTAATTAATTGATGGTAGAAAATCGTAATTAAATATGAATCACTTCGTTTGAATAATTGTATCTCACTTTGGTTAACCATTATATTTATTGTTTTTAAAGTACTTATACGTGTTCCTTGTGCAATTATATAAAATTGAAAAACAAATCGTCAACTTTATTTTTACAATACACCTCTTTAATGATTATTGTTAAAAAACTACAGATGCCTTGGGCGAACTATATTTCATTTTGCATGTTATATGTTGCATTCATTTCGTATGCTTGTGTAGGCTAGTTACGTCATCTTCTTATTTCTATTTTTAGTGTTGCCTTTAGGCCCTTGCTTTACTAATGGGTCTGCTGTGTGTATTTGACAACGGGATCTGAAATAAAAATATGACTAATGAGCAATTCAATTAAACTTTAATTGATTGAGTGGGTGATGGTAGCAATTCTTTAGATCAAGTTTGCGAGCTTGAAGTACATACCAATTCCATTTTATTTAACCAGTCGTCGAACAACATAACTTCAAGCTCGCAAACTTAATCAGCAATGCCTTGGTGGATCAAATGTCTATTTATGCACAGGAAATATTTGTAAAAACGCATCATGTCGTAGCATCCCGATTTGGCCGCCTCTATTGAAATATTGCTCTGTTTGTTTAGACAATTAAAAAGTGCACTAAAAAACTAATCGAAAAGTGATCTGAATTCGTTTGTATTGTGGACTAAAATGGGTGTGGATTTCAAAATGTTGGCTAACATTAGCTGACGAAACATTATAATATAGACAACTACCGACCGACCCAGCTCAAATCACTTTGTGTGCAGATGCAATAAGCAATAATTATGCCTCATTGTCTTAATGCCATTTTCGATATCCAGAAAAGAAATCTACCTGCTTTAAATAGCGTTTTCCCTTTTGCGAAAATCTGCTGCATTTATTTAATAAAATATTTCAAATAATTCTAGCATATTTAAATCTGATATTTATTCTTCTTTACTGATTTAGCGAACTATTAAAATGTATTTTTCTATGTAATTATAATTTACCATAGTTAATAATTCGGTTGCTAACAATCTACCGTAAAAAGGATATGTTAATATTTAGGTTTTGGATTTTCTATTTTTAGACGTCGCCTATGTATTTTTTACCTGGTCTTTGTGGAACTGATGACAGCGAAATACACAAGTATAAAGAAGATTAATAAATATAGTTTAAGTGGAAGGTCACATAAAATTTAATGACCTTTCAATCGATATGCATGATTCATGTGTGTGTGTTTGAAATTACAGAAATTTCATAACAATAAATGTCGTTTTACTAGATAAGCGTTCCCCACAATTGTGTCTTCATTTCTAGCTGTGAAATTATTAGTTATATGCACGCGTACATTTTTCTAAGTGAATTTATAGTGATTAATGCCAACTCTTATTTACACTCGCCAAGCTATTGTTTTTACTCTTATTTTTAATTAAGTATTTACAATCGGCTTTACTTGTTATAAAGTGACAAGGTAATGTAAAAAAATGGCTTTAAAATCTAGCCAGAGTGAATATTCGGTTGAATGAAGATTGTTTTTGCGAACCTGGATTAATTGAAATTATCTGATCTGCGTTTTAACTAACGCAGCTCTCATTTTTCCAGTAGTTTTCTTTTCTTGAAATAATTTTCGCTGACTTATCCGATGTATTCATCAGTGCCATGCTTACCTCACCAGAATGTGTGAGGGCAATTTCAGTTAGGTCATTTTAAATCGAGTGTATAAAACGAAAAGTTAAGGCATGCAATTGATAAATTAAAATTCTGCCACTCTAGTCTCAATTAATTAGATTAAAATAACAATTATGTAAATGCACACACATGTGAAACGCAAATATCTAATGAAAGGTGAGTCTGAAGTATAAATATTATGGCAAGAGGAAATGACGCGCTTGCTTCATTAGTTTGTTTGTTAAACGTGTTAGGTATATTGCGACTGATGAAGGCTATCGAGGAGTTTTGCCGAAATATTTAAAAAAAGAAAACTACTGAATATTCGGTTGTCTGCAAAATAATAATTTTAATTAAGATTATATGTTAAAGTAAATGCATGTCTGAAATGAAATTTTGAAAATAACTTCTTTTAAATTTCAACCAAATGTATATAACAGATCATATCTAACGTTAACTTTAATTAATAAGCGTTACGCTTTAAATGGTAACTATGTGTCCAGATACAATGATATAAAAAGTAATAAAGAATGAAATTATGAAATTACCCTAAAATTATCAAAGGAATCGTTTATATTTACCAAAACTTATAAACTAAATTTAATCAAGCGTTCGCATTCTTTTATTTGAGTAAATTTCAGATTCTGATTTGTGATATTTTTGCTTTCTTCTATTATGTAGTGCTGTGTTAGAAATCATGCCTAATGGTTTTTCCACCATCTCTTCATTCATTTTGTTATTTCTCAATTTTATTTTAATGGATTCCCCATCCAATCTTGTCCATCTATTATAATCACATATTGATAAGCATCTACTTTCATCCCATTTAATTTTATATTCTTTCTCTGTTGCATGATATTCAAGATCTGATCTATCAACCTGTGCATATTTACCTGCTCTTATGTGTTCCCTACTTTCACCTAGCCAGGAATTTAGCGCAATCCTAATGTGTCTAACGGTTCCATTTTCACCTTTAAACAGAGAATCTGCCTGTTCAGTTTAAGGTATTATTTTTAAACTTTGTATTTTGATTTCACTGATTTTTTTAACTTAAATTGGAGTTTACAATCACTATGACACCGTGACTAATTCTGCTAAAGAAAGTTTATATTATAAATGCATTTCTTGGAATAAATAAAGTTAATGGTAACCTTGAAATCATGACTGAAAAGCTGTATATTGTATGAGTAGAATAATACGTCAAAATATAGACGACAATGACACGGCAAAGTAAATAAACAACGCTAATACAATTTCAAATAATATATATATATATATATATATATATATATATATATATATATATATATATATACAACAAAAACTTTTTGCAAGTTTTTGTGTAAACCATATATTGCGAAATTTTGCTACTATTTAAGTGAACATGGCGACGAGTCCCGAAGTAACAATTTTCGGAATACTGTCTCGTTATCTACTACATATTTATATTCATGCCAAGATGGATGTAATAAAAAGTGGTAATGTTAAATTTAATCAACAAAAATCAATAAGGCTGAATAAATAAACATTTACAATCAGAAGACTGATACAATCTGTGCTCCAATTAAGAAAACATAACTGATTGAGGATCTAAAGTAGTGGCACTTCAGAAAACCAAGGCTAAAACACCACGATCATTCTTTTCTGTATCTGATTTGACAAACATCTAATTGCCATTAATTTCAATTTTGGCATACATCTTTGCTGCTTCTTTTAACCTAAGATGATACCCACTCTTTTCGTATTTCTCGTCTGCTGGATTCATGCAATCTTTATATATATATATATATATATATATATATATATATATATATATATATATATATATATATATATATATATATATATATTGCGTATGAATAAAACTTAATTCTCGTTGCTATTAGAAAAGCTATTTTTATCCTAATCGCATGGTTTGACTTAAATTTTAGAACGATTCCCGAGTAAGTATCCTTAATTTGGCATCATTAAAGTGTAATTCCTAACATCATTCAATTTCAACCGTAAATTGAAGTACGATCAATTGATTATCTTAGTTTAAGTTATTTATTCTGTAACTAACACTTCATCAAAAAACCGCACGTACCATTTAGGCTTTACGGGCGTCATATCTGAGATCTTTTTCGTGTAATTTGCTATTAGAACTAAAAGTGCATGTGCCATCGGTAAATCACTTGTGCTTTTAAAAAATCATTCCTAAATATCAAGTAAGTAGACGTAAAGCATTTGTTGCTCGCTGCCAGAATACATCTCACTGACATTTTACTTCCTTTTAATTTCAGCGGTTGATTTACAATGAAACGCCGTAAAAATTCCACTGCCGTTAGTACTGGTATATTGATTTACACAGTTAAAATATCTAAATTTGCCAACATATCGCTTTCATTTATTTCAAACATATTTCCAATCTTAACCAACTACCATAAATTTATTAATTTGTAACGTATTTGTTACTAGTATCTTTTATGCTATGATATAAGAATATGAACACGTTGTATTTTGAGATGTGCTGAAATTTAACAATTTCTCAAATGGTTACCTGATTTATACACATTTACAACACCATACATTTTGAGCGCGATTGTATATATTTCTGTTAGGTAGTTTCCTTGTAAAAGATCCAATTCACATTTTGCGATAAATTTATTGAACAATTATTTCAATTCTTACTGCCACTTATCCGTAATAGTATCTATACCGGCTCAAACTAGCTTTGTTTTTTTAAATAAATCAAAATGTACGATAGGCTATTGTTCAAATATTCTTTCTGCGCTGAACAACATAATGACGTCCTTTGCTTACATTTTGGTGCCAAATATTACGGGACTCATTTTCAAATCTATCTGTCAACTATCTGCGGAATCCAAGCAAATTCAACAACTAATGAATAAGAACAAAATTAAGTCTTAACGGCTTCATTTAGACTTCTAGATGGATCTGTCGATAACTAATAACTTTTTTACCAGATATCCATGCGTCATCTATGTGTATGTTTGCGTATGTAAATGACTGCGTTGCATTCGGGTAACTGGAATTACCTGCATGTGTACTTTTACCTTTGTAAAATTAGATTGATGTTATAATAGTCCCATTTGATTGCGTCAGACTTCTTTTTATTTCATACCTTTTAAAATAAATTAAATAGAGCTGATAACATTTGTTTTGAGAAAGGTGCAAATTACATAATGCATAGTTATCAATCATAATCTTGAAAAAAAGGATTGGTAAAATAGAAAAGCTTAACTAAGATACAACGTTAAAATAAATGGATGTCAGAAAATGAAGTTATGAATATAACTTAAGGAAGAAATTATCAATGCAAGGAGAATGGATAATTAACCTAAAATACCCTTAAAAAGTGTTGGGTACCCCAATAAATAGAACCAACAAGAAAAATAAAGAATGAAAGTTTGAATGACAGTTTAGTAAATAATTGATTAACAACTAATATATGTATACAATCACATATAAAATTAATTTAGAAAAAATATTCTCCATAATTTGCTAGAGCAAATATCCGATTCCCATAATTATTGTTTCTAAGTAGATATTAATCGTCCAAATTGTGTGCTTTTCAACGTTGGTTCTTTCATTAACGCAGTTGCTGACTCAATTTCGATATATTTCGTAATCAGTTTCATCGTTCTGTTACGAAGGCATTTCGTTGTGCGTCTACAACCATTTTAGTAATTTTTGTGTTCAATCTCTGCCGAATAACTTAATAGATCAGAACAATAAACATGTCAATACTTGCATTCAGTTATGTGTTGTGTTCTTCCTACCTCCATTGAGCGCATGGTATTAATTGCATATATTCGATAGCAGCTTTTGCATGGGGTCTTATGCAATCCTAATGTATCTAATGAATATGTTTTTTTTTCTTGTCTGCGTATTTTGTGGTCTGGTTATGCCATAACCATGCGATACGCTTTCACTGTGCTAAATTCCACGTATTTTCACTTTCGGTCATATTTACCTACGTTGTACATCATTATTGAAATTATAAGCTTATAAGAGAAATAATTACTGGTGCATTTTCTATATCTGTTAATCTAAAGCTTCTAGTTGTCACTGGTCAAATATGAAGATTCACCTTGATGGCCACGACAATTCACATTTTTTGAAAAGTTATTTTGATTAGCCTTTGGTTTCTATTACAAAAACTACACTAGTATTATTTTCTACTTGACAAGAATTGAACCTATATTGCATTTGTTTTCCTACTTAGCTACGTTCAGCGAGGTGAACTAAAAAATTCGTTATTAATTATTAGAATATACTCCTAGTTTATTTATCCTCAAAAGCTGATTTGAGTTGCTTTACATGCAAAAATTCAACAAACATGTTAAAACAGTATGAATGTGCTACTCTTAATTATAAAATAATTCAATTTGACGGTTGCGCCTCGTTCTTAGCTAGTTTCTTTCAAGGAAAATTTATAAAAGTTTAGTTGGTGATTTCAAACACTGGGGTATTTATAGTTATGCAGATATTATATCGGAATATATTATTAGGGACCGTTACCCACTTCGCTTCAACTTCTAGTTTGTCGGCTCAAATTCCTTAATTTAACGCTCTTAGTTTGAAAATATTTCCGCGTCTTGTTCGCTACGTGCATGCTCTGTGTCACTGCGTTGTGAATTATTTCCATGTAACAATTTATTAGAGGCGAATACGTATTTTATGGTATACATTAGCTCGCCAGCAAAATACGGTTAATACTTGTAACGATATGCTTATTTAAGTTAAGTCTTATTGACATCCCGATGACCTATTATACTATTAACTATGCAGTAGCTGTTAAACTAAATACAAACGAAATTTCTCAAGTTGGTCATTTGTTCTAATCCGTAGCTCAACTACAAGGTAATGGTTTATTGATTGTATTTTTGCCCTTGGAATATCTGATTGAAAGGTGAAGCACGTCATTGCGCGCCATACAATAACTACCTTTAGATGAAAATTCATGGATTTGTTTTCCGTCTGGAAAAAATATACACACGTACCAAAGAATAATCTTGTGCACTATTAATATATTCACAAATGAAAAAGTTTCGGAATTGTCAGATTGATTCCCATTAAAAAATGTAACCCTCAACTTCGCCGAAACGAAGGCATAAATTTAAATACCCATTTCCCACCATTCATGCATAAACTGTCATAAAACGATTATTTATAGTGCAGAAATAGGACTTAGTTTTCTTCATTTAAAAATATCCTTATTGCCTACCGATAGAAAACGTTAAAAAATTGTTTACATTATACCTAATATTATTGTGTTATACAGTTTCCGAATAATTTTAGTAAAATAGTCAGGTAAGAATGCATTAGATTTGGATAACTAATGTTTGCTTCCAAACGTAAAAAAACAAAACGTGCTTTGCAAATTATTTTTATGTGTATTATCAAATAAACCAACTGTCGTCTAGCCCAATAGTTGTTGCATCAGATAAAAAAGAAAACATTTTTTAAACATTTATTTAATAAGTTTTGCGGTTAAAATTAAATATTCAACTGAAGAAATTTGGTACAAATGTTTTCATTTTTATGTACTAGTTATTCTGTCCGAGTAAATTTCTTCTTTTTGCCTAATGTATTATTTTTATGCGCATATTTTAGCTACAAATTTAAAATTAAAATTTTTACTATTGCAAATAAGCATCCACTTGCGTTGTCAATCAAAATTATGCCTTTAAGTTTAAAGTCACATTATGGATGACTATTGAGGACATTAGGTCTATTAAGGTAATATCATCAACATCCAATAATGCATTGATAGCGTCCTTGTTTAGAAATGTGTACCTTTATTTATTAGGCTTATTGCATAATTTATGAATGTTCGTAATTTGTAACCCATTCTTCAAGTTTAATTTAACGTGTCGATTATACAATAGCATATTAATTTTCGTTCTACATCATAGAAATGATATAGCCAGCTAGCTTCTGTTAGAATGGCCATCAGAATATATGACATTTATTTGTTGTCAAATTGTATGCCTCACCATGGTGGCAATCTTTAGCATAATTAAAACATTCATTTAATACAAGTTAAATAGAGAAATAATGACGAATTGCCAAATAACCGGAAAGCCTTTGTATCAGCCTCATGTTATTTACGCGTATTGTTCATGGAGCTTTGCACATTGTTCAAATAACAGCAATTTCTGCGGAGCATTGCTACTATACATAATGTATAATGCACTATTTTTATGTGTTGAATTTATTCTGTAAAGCAGAAGAGGCTAACCCAACAAATTTGAGCATCTTTTAGAATTTCGTCATCTTAAGTGGATTTAAAATTAATAATACTTACTCTCCTTCTTCACATATGTATGCATATATATATATATATATATATATATATATATATATATATATATATATATTCAGTGTCAAAAACAATAAATTATGCGACAATCCTAAACTTAGCATTGCCGGCCTAGCAAAATAAGTCTTAGCTAGTTCAGAAGCTTAGCAACAATACAAAAAACAAAGGGTAGCGCGCAGAAAAATATTGGAGGTTAAATGAGAAAAATTATAAAAATATAAAAAGGAGCGGCATAAATTTAGTCCCACCTGACCTAGGCAGGCCAGACATCCAGCCAGCTTTTTCCACTACTTTAAGCATTATTAGTACTTACACTTTAGTTGACAAATGGCTGTCGGTTTATAAAATACATAAATAATATTACAGTTAAATACTGTTTGTTGCGAAGAACTAATATATATGCAAGTATGTATTAGGTGGTATGTATTAGGTTTTACGAACCTAGTAACAAATTAGTTCAGTTGTGACCAGAAGGATAAACCAAAGGCAGCATGAACGGAAAGTATAATCTCATGCACATTCGTTTCGTGCTTACTGGCGACTCATCAGTAGGAGCCGGTATTACGCCCTTTAACCACTATATATTTGGTAGAAGAATGTGGAATAATAGGACGGTACAATCTCCTAGACGAATGTGTAAACCTGTAATAGTGAAGCTAACATAATCTAAAGTCAACGACAATGCGACTTCAATGCTAACTCACACTATATAATATATATACCGAGTCTGTAAAGGATACTAACACTATGGCTATTGTGTTAGTAACTGATACCTTTTTGAAATCGATGAGTACCGGATACTAACACTATGGTTTCCGAGTCGGTACATGATACCAACCTGATGGATATAAATTTATGCTAAAGTTCACCCAAATTGAGAATTACAACAATTTCCGAACACCTGTTACTCCAGTTAAACCATACACTCTGGCCTTCATCGATATCAGTTATCACATTTCGCGGTAAGTATGACATCATTCAATTCAATATATTACAGTTAAATACTGTTTGTTGCGAAGAACTAATATATATGCAAGTATTTATTAGGTTTTGCGAACCTAGTAACAAATTAGTTCAGTTGTGACCAGAAGGATAAACCAAAGGCAGCATGAACGGAAAGTATAATCTCATGCACATTCGTTTCGTGCTTACTGGCGACTCATCAGTAGGAGCCGGTATTACGCCCTTTAACCACTATATATTTGGTAGAAGAATGGGAATAATAGGACGGTACAGACTCGGTATATATATTATATAGTGTGAGTTAGCATTGAAGTCGCATTGTCGTTGGCTTTAGATTATGTTAGCTTCACTATTACAGGTTTACACATTCGTCTAGGAGATTGTACCGTCCTATTATTCCACATTCTTCTACCAAATATATAGTGGTTAAAGGGCGTAATACCGGCTCCTACTGATGAGTCGCCAGTAAGCACGAAACGAATGTGCATGAGATTATACTTTCCGTTCATGCTGCCTTTGGTTTATCCTTCTGGTCACAACTGAACTAATTTGTTACTAGGTTCGCAAAACCTAATACATACTTGCATATATATTAGTTCTTCGCAACAAACAGTATTTACTGTAATATATTGAATTGAATGATGTCATGCTTACCGCGAAATGTGATAACTGATATCGATGAAGGCCAGAGTGTATGGTTTAACTGGAGTAACAGGTGTTCGGAAATTGTTGTAATTCTCAATTTGGGTGAACTTTAGCATAAATTTATATCCATCAGGTTGGTATCATGTACCGACTCGGAAACCATAGTGTTAGTATCCGGTACTCATCGATTTCAAAAAGGTATCAGTTACTAACACAATGGCCATAGTGTTAGTATCCTTTACAGACTCGGTATATATATTATATAGTGTGAGTTAGCATTGAAGTCGTATTGTCGTTGACTTCAGATTATGTTAGCTTCACTATTACAGGTTTACACATTCGTCTAGGAGATTGTACCGTCCTATTATTCCACATTCTTCTACCAAATATATAGTGGTTAAAGGGCGTAATACCGGCTCCTACTGATGAGTCGCCAGTAAGCACGAAACGAATGTGCATGAGATTATACTTTCCGTTCATGCTGCCTTTGGTTTATCCTTCTGGTCACAACTGAACTAATTTGTTACTAGGTTCGCAAAACCTAATACATACTTGCATATATATTAGTTCTTCGCAACAAACAGTATTTAACTGTAATATATTGAATTGAATGATGTCATGCTTACCGCGAAATGTGATAACTGATATCGATGAAGGCCAGAGTGTATGGTTTAACTGGAGTAACAGGTGTTCGGAAATTGTTGTAATTCTCAATTTGGGTGAACTTTAGCATAAATTTATATCCATCAGGTTGGTATCATGTACCGACTCGGAAACCATAGTGTTAGTATCCGGTACTCATCGATTTCAAAAAAGGTATCAGTTACTAACACAATGGCCATAGTGTTAGTATCCTTTACAGACTCGGTATATATATTATATAGTGTGAGTTAGCATTGAAGTCGTATTGTCGTTGACTTCAGATTATGTTAGCTTCACTATTACAGGTTTACACATTCGTCTAGGAGATTGTACCGTCCTATTATTCCACATTCTTCTACCGAATATATAGTGGTTAAAGGGCGTAATACCGGCTCCTACTGATGAGTCGCCAGTAAGCACGAAACGAATGTGCATGAGATTATACTTTCCGTTCATGCTGCCTTTGGTTTATCCTTCTGGTCACAACTGAACTAATTTGTTACTAGGTTCGCAAAACCTAATACATACTTGCATATATATTAGTTCTTCGCAACAAACAGTATTTAACTGTAATATATTGAATTGAATGATGTCATGCTTACCGCGAAATGTGATAACTGATATCGATGAAGGCCAGAGTGTATGGTTTAACTGGAGTAACAGGTGTTCGGAAATTGTTGTAATTCTCAATTTGGGTGAACTTTAGCATAAATTTATATCCATCAGGTTGGTATCATGTACCGACTCGGAAACCATAGTGTTAGTATCCGGTACTCATCGATTTCAAAAAAGGTATCAGTTACTAACACAATGGCCATAGTGTTAGTATCCTTTACAGACTCGGTATATATATTATATAGTGTGAGTTAGCATTGAAGTCGTATTGTCGTTGACTTCAGACTATGTTAGCTTCACTATTACGGGATTTGATGATCTGGGTGTACCGTCCTATTATTCCACGTTCTTCTGCGAATATATAGTGGTTAAAAGGGCGTAATACCGGCTCCTACTGATGGTCGCCAGTAAGCACGAAACGAATGTGCATGAGATTATACTTTCCGTTCATGCTGCCTTTGGTTTATCCTTCTGGTCACAACTGAACTAATTTGTTACTGGAGTTCATAAAACCTAATACATACTTGCATATATATTAGTTCTTCGCAACAAAACAGTATTTAACTGTAATATATTGAATTGAATGATGTCATGCTTACCGCGAAATGTGATAACGGATATTGAAGGCCAGAGTGTATGGTTTAACTGGAGTAACAGGTGTTCGGAAATTGTTGTTATTCTCAATTTGGGTTAACTTTATCATAAATTTATATCCATCAGGTTGGTATCATGTACCGACTCGGAAACCATAGTGTTAGTATCCGGTACTCATCGATTTTAAAAAGGTATCAGTTACTAACACAATAGCCATAGTGTTAGTATCCTTTACAGACTCGGTATATATATTATATAGTGTGAGTTAGCATTGAAGTCGTATTGTCGTTGACTTTAGATTATGTTAGCTTCACTATTACAGGTTTACACATTCGTCTAGGAGATTGTACCGTCCTATTATTCCACATTCTTCTACCGAATATATAGTGGTTAAAAGGCGTAATACCGGCTCCTACTGATGAGTCGCCAGTAAGCACGAAACGAATGTGCATGAGATTATACTTTCCGTTCATGCTGCCTTTGGTTTATCCTTCTGGTCACAACTGAACTAATTTGTTACTAGATTCGCAAAACCTAATACATACTTGCATATATAACTAGTTTGTAATGAATATTTAAACAATGGTTTGATCTTGCTTCCCATAATGCTAGTTATTTTATCCAGGCCATAGCCTACATTGCAGTATACTCTCTCTGTCTCCTTTTTCCTTTACTCTCTCTCTTTCTCACTCTCTACATATTTGTATATATATATATATATATATATATATATATATATATGGAGTTTTATAAATGCTAACAATTTCTCACTTTGTTATTTATTTGCAAATTCTTTGTAAAGTTCGTCAGGGGCGGTTCAGTGGATAGAATCCTAGATCTGATATGAGCCTGGGCCGCGGCAAATTCTGACAAATATCTGACTGATTCCCAATAAGTAGGCCATCATTCTACTTGAGAAATTTCCCATACTGCTTTACGTAATTTGTAGTGTCAGATGAAAATCCTAGAGACCTCAGTAAAAATTATATGATTTTACGTATGTTTTCATGTGTGCAAATAAAAAAATACTAAGGTTATGCATGCCCATTATTAAATTTGTAATAGCTATTTAATTTTACAAAGTAAAAAACGGCTTATTACATTATTTCTTTTATTTGCTTTCTGCAAATTTTATACCCATTTAAATAACTCTTTTCAAACTGATGTATTAGCTTTAAACGAGTAGTAAATAACAGTCGTATATTGCAGTTATTCCAAATAAATGAGAATATATTTGTTTCCGGAGTTCTGCATCAGAATAATAATTGCGAGTGCGAACAGTAAATGTTTATTTAAAATATTGATGATTTTTATTATTCTGCATACAATGTCTATTTATGTCATCTAAGTAAGCTAAGAGATTTCTTGTCAAAATGTTATACTCAGACAATTTACTCAGAAAATAGATTTTTGAGAACAATGATAAAATTAGGCTTGTATTTTTAGCCTCGTTAAACTAACCATCTGCTTTAATCTAAATATATAATTCTATGGTTTTCTATGGTCCAAACACATTAAAACTTATGAAATTTACAATGCTCCGATTTCTCTTATTTGGTAATATATAGATTAGCCACTCGGACTTTATCGTTTAGTAAATGTTTACTAGAAGTTTAGTTAATAACTAATGAAAATGTCTTTCAGAGATCATATTTTAACGTTCCGCATTGCGGAGAACTATTGCTAACCATGTCTCCTACTGATATTTATGTGCACTATGAAGCGAAATTGAGGTATAAAAAGTCAGACGTGTTTTAGCCATTTTCTAATGGATATTGATTGTTTGTTTTTAAATATAAACATATCAGACCCAATCACAATTGCGAAAGCCGAATATGGGACGCTTGCACATGATTCCTGCTGACGATGATCTTTTCGACCAGTCTAAATGGATTCTGTTGGGCAGTGGCGCATTTGGTGCCGTTTTCAAGGCCCGTTGGAAAGTACCGGATAGTATATCGGCAGAACATGCCTGGCGGAGAGGTGCTGTGCTCGACGTTGCAATTAAAGTGATTCAAGCACCTTGTCACTCCTCCGTAACCTCAAGCGAGAACGCTTCGAATCCTCCCATCAACTCTATGTCCTCATCGGAAGGACTCACACAGGAACAAATAATTCGTGCTTCGCAACTTAGCAACTTCAAAGAATGCATGGAGTCACTTCTGCAGGAGGCTAAGGTAAAATGTTAACCTTTCATTTCTTCTACTCGTCACAATCACTTATCTAAAAGATTTTGGTCATTTCGTAGGCGCGAAATAGTTTTTGTAATAAATTTTCACGTTTATTTGCAGGAATACTTGTGCTGAAGTACTGGATATATTCAACGTTTTCGCGGAATAAACTATGATAAAATTTAATTCTCCGATCTGCCTCATACCTGGGGCAAAGTTTTATTTTTTGTTTGTCAATTTTTCATTTTATTCTAAGCCAACTAGTTAATTGCTAATAAATGAAACCTTTCTGTTTAGGATTAAATTATTCGTATTTTTTACACAACTTGTTATAAAACAACGTTTGCTGCTTTTTCATTTTTTTCCGCCGTATCTATTTAAATATTCTATATATTAAATAATCGCCTACTAAGTACTAAGTTATAGCATGCTTTGACTTAGTTCCATTTGAAAATATCACACTATTAATTATTATTTCGATGAAAAACATTTAGATTTTAGCGTATTTTCCTTAAAATTTAAAGGCATAACTAAAGAGCTTCGCTCATGTAGTTAAATCATTTCGGTCGTTATTGAATGCCTCGGGCGAAGAAAAATTGATTCCGTCCGCCAACCTATTTAGACTTCTGCCTTATAAATTTAACCAGTCATGATGCTTGGATGAGTTTTCTGCTCTTTAGAGCTTGGTATAATATCAAATGCTTATAAGGTTTAGTAATTGATTCTTTTAATATTCTTTTTAAGCAATTTTGTCAGCCTTTGCCTTATAATGCAATAAAGTATAAGTATTAAATGATCACTGATTGCACAATCAATAATAGTTTACCTCTATAAATCTCCAATTTCTTATGACTTCCCTAGGTGGCATGGTGTCTGTTCTGTATTGACGTATTGATGGTAGCTAGATGGAAATCTAGGTCAAACGAGATGTCACTTAAGCTCCAATTCACGAAAAGTCTACCTAAATACATACGTTAGTTTATAACTGATAACTGTGTTTAAAGTGTAAAAAGATGGTGCTATAGGTGGGGTAGCATGATTCCGAAGAAAACGTGCCTCTGTGGAGCCCAGTCCACGCTATAATTCTGGGCAGTACTTTATATGTTCTCAATAAGAACGAGACCCGTCTACTGGGTGAATTGCATTTCGTACCTTATCCAATGCTTTGTTTGTATTGAAAAATCGAAAAATCGCACTTATGTTCTCCAGACGTAGCATTCAAAGTAATTACTAAATGCAAAAACAAAATGGAGCTAGCCACATACGAAGCCTAATGGATAAACAAATTGCAGCCGGATATATGCAAGCAGAAGAAGCATGTACAGGCATTGAGCTTGAACTGGATGTGACGCACGCAATTGATTGGTCTCCGTTTCACGCTCTCTCTGTGTTCACATATTTCTATCTTGTTTTGGCACCAATTTATATAAAGATAAGTTCATTGGTAGATACACAGAGAGGTTATGAAAAGTAATTCTTGTATCTGATAAAATTTCTCTTTGTTTTTTTGCCTGGAAGAGATTTTAACCAAATTTATTTGATGGAATTGTTGTTAATGCCGATCTAGCAAACTTGCTTTAAATAAGTAAAAATAATTATATTATCAAATTTGCTTTTTATTTTGTTCTATATTTTCGTTGGGTGCCTCTAATTCTGTGTGTTAAAATATTCCTAAGGAGTTTACTTGAGGTTCACAAGTAGCATAAATTCGCAGTCAATTGTTTTCACATGTACGATATTAGCTGTGAAATCGAGCAATTTGGAGATACACGGACCTTCCACAATAAGTTGAGGAGATTTTACAAAACACATGTATTCACTTGCACTATTGTCAAATTTATCTTATGCCTATATTATACTAGTCCAGTGTGTTTAACTTTTCATGATGTCGTAAGAATTGGAGTTTCCTGAAAGGAACAGGTCGAGCATAAAACACAAGTTCAGAACTGTTTCATACTTTTCTATTGTAGTTGTGTACATTTTGCTTCACATTCTAGTTAAGGCTTGTAAAGTAATAAAACAATTCAATATTTTTCGGACTATAAATTATTTTGAAGTGAGTTACTAAGCAGTCCGGAATCATAATCTGTGTGCAGAGTAAAACTACACGTCGAAATCTAGCTATTTTCATGTTAATGAGTTATAATACCTCCAACATTATGATCTAAGAGTGTGATTACAACTAATATCTTCAGTGGTGCCTAGATTCTACGATTAGAACAAACAAAATATCCACTCAGAAAGGCAAATATTGAGCAATTGCATGTAAAAAAATTACAAAATTCAATCTAACGGCCATAATTAAAAATACGCATTTACAGATGCAAACAGTTTCATCAAGTCGCAATGGATTTACACATTGAATAACTTTACGGATACAATTTACGGAATAGCTTCCTTTTATTTGCATAATTTAGCATGGACAATTCATCAAAAGAACTGGTTTCGTCTTTATTGAGAACTAAATAAATTGCCGCATCCAGGGCTTAAACTGAAGCGCATTTGCCTCGAAGTCTTGTACTCTTCCACTGTTAAATGGCTGACGCAAACATTTTGAGTTTCTTTCTAAAAGTAAATATTAACTTATGTTTTTGGTTAGATTTTATTTCCGGTGAAGCCTATTTGGTATCCTTTTAGACCACCAGTCCAAACTAGACGCTTCCAATCTCTCCCCATTGAAAAGACAGAATATTACCTGAGTCTAAGTATTAACGGTATGCCTTTCATTATGCGACTGTTGTCAGTAAAGCCAACTATCGCATGTGGTGGCATGTCCAATTAATCAGATAGACCGATTTTGCCTTTATTTGGTACTCATCAATTAATTGGAATTATTACATAGAACGGGCTCCACCTATGCTGCGTATTATTTGCGGTTTACAGGCATACATTCCCACTTTTTGCTCCTTGCTTCCTACATATTTAGATGTTTCTTCTATATTGCTAGCATATACACAATCGAAAATCTGCTATTAAACTTTAATTCAATTTCAATTCCTCAATTGCATAGCATTTTCTCTGAAATGCTAAATTTGGGATGGCTTGTAAATCATAAATTTTCAAATGATGCATAACAGGATTCACATAAAGAATTAACTAAATAAAATAATAAGTTGCCTTACATTGTAAATATCCGTGCATATCGTTACTTAGGTGGCGTAGTTGATAAGTCGCAAGACTATAAATCAAATACTCTTTGTCTAAATTCTGACTCCACGTTACTATTGAACGTTCTTAATAAGTACCAAATAAAGAGGAACCCAATCTAATTTATGACATATTTTTTTAACTTATGCAATGTTTAGTTTGTACTGCCAAAATAAATTTATTTGAGAATTTTATTAAATCCAGTCATAATATTTTATTTATATACCGATATAAATGTAAAATTAAGAAAAAATCAAAAAACTTTTCGGGAGTTATTTTTATGCCATTTGACACAATGTGACTAGATAAATGTTCATTCCCACCAATTTACTTTTCTTTGAAATTCATTTATCAGCGTTGACTTGATAACCTTAAATTTTCAATTTTTAGTCTATTTCAATGTAGCTTCGTCTTTGTTTAACTAAAAAAACGAATTCTAGCTTTGAAGATAGGATATATATATATATATATATATATATATATATATATATATATATATATGAATTTGAATTTATTCTGTGTAAGAAAAATAAAATAGAAGAGTTTATATAATTTTTAAACTTGCATAATTTTTCAGGTTATGGCGTCGGTGTCTCATCGGCACTGTTTGCCCCTGATTGGAGTTTGCCTGCGAGGCGAAAAACCATTCATTGTGTCTGCCTTTGTACCCGGTGGCAGTTTGGATCGATATCTCATTACTTATGGACAAGAGTTAAACAGTCTTAACATGTTGTCGTGGGCGGAACAGATTGCAAACGGAATGGCGTACTTAGAATCAAGGGGTATCATTCACAGGTAGATCTAATTATTAACTTTGTTTTTTCTTTTATTTTAAGGATTGGTAGTTGCTCAATTAACCGATTTGTGTTTATATTTCTGTATGTGGGAATAAGATATGTAAACTTCTTTCGAATGCATATATTAAAGAAAATAAGTTCTGAAATTCCGTTTCTTAGAATGTATGATTTTTTCACGTGCGTTGTTCATATGGCAAGATAATAATTATATTTTCTAAACTTAGCAATTTCCCTTTATTTTTTGGTCAAACATGGCTTAATGTTATCTATCATTGAGTGCTTAATCTGTATAAAATTTTATACAGTGAATCTTTAATTATTTCTATATTGGTGATAATGCGGTGTTTGAATAACAAGTTAACATGTAGCAAGATGGATGACTTTAATCATAATTAAGCTTTAAGAAACGTCACCTGTTAAAAAATTTGTACTGAATAAAGTTGGCTATATACTGCAGCGTAATCTAATTAAGCGTGTAAGATTAACTATGCGTATTTTAATTCTTTTATTTTATGTCTGCTTTGCGCACTAACTAAGAAAAGAACCGCAAACACACTTGGTCAATTAAACAACTATACTAGCGTTAATAAACATGCATCGCAGGAAATAGTGAAAAATTTGTTTTAATCAGGTTCATATCTGTTCTTCGTGGTCTTTTTTGTGTGATAAACAAATCTTGGTTATGACATGACCAAAATGTCATTAGGCTTTCCTCATTGTATCGGAGCTGTAAGTTTCATTCACGACAAAGTCAATTTTTATTTAAAACAAAAATGGCATTTGTTAATCTGTTATATGACCCACTATCATTTTGCTCTATAAATTAATTCTATTAAATTTAATATTTAACGTGCGCCTTAGGACTTATAATTGAACATGAATCCTTGTAGCTTTACCATGCCTTTAGACAAGTAATATTTCAGTTGGTTTCTTTATCTTATTGCTTAGAACTTTCCTAACCTAACATCAGTTCACAAAGAAGAAATCTCTATCTGGGATTCAGTTGCCAAGCCTTTCAAGATGTCGAGCTGTGGCAATATCTGCTGCTAAGGAAACAAAAGTATTAATCTTTTATCTAAATCTTCTAGAATAAATAGAACATTATAATGAGAAGAATAAAATATCAATAATTTTTTTACGAATTATTAATATGTTTGGAACGCATCGGTTAAAATCTTAGAGATTGCAATGAATTTTGAAATTTCATCAGTAATTTCTTCTTGTTATAACAGGCAAAGCTATCATAATAAGATTTTAAACTGCTATATATATATATATATATATATATATATAATTAAAGTTTAATAAAAGTTTATAATTACATTTGTACTCTCAGTAAAAACTAAATTAACTTAAAGTAAAAAATCAAATCCCGGAAGTAGACCTGTTTTCATCTCATAGGACGTTCGTCAATTAGTAGGAAAAAATGCTGCAAATGGTGCTTGAACCTGTGTTCATTTGCCGCAGAATCTTAAAATCCTTCCACTTGACCACCCACGCTCCACCGAACGTTTGCTTCGTAGACTTCCCGCGAACGTGACTGGAACAAGAGCGCGTTTGTTTATGATATTTGCATCTCATCCAATAGACGTCCATGCTGTGCAAAATGTGTAATTTTAGCTTTATACTAACATACGTTTTTGGCCTATCTTCACTTAAGTGGATTCCTCACGCCATGGTTTTTGACTAGGCCAGCTGTGAAAGTGATATTCAATTAAAGTACAATGGCGGTATTTTACCTTATACATATTGTCAGTTGCGTAGATTTAAACCAGAGGCATTTTATTCAGACTAAGCAACGCATCCACTACACACCTCAATATGCGGATGAAAATGAAATTTTCAGGAATACACAGACTCATTTTTTGTTAGGCTTGCATCTTCGCTTTCAACCTCAAGTTTCCATTTGTGATCCTTATGTATCATACACTATGCTACCTGATGAACTGATATAAAATTAAAGTATAATAGCATGACTATATATATATATATATATATATATATATAATATATATATATATATATTGTGAGTTTATAATAATAAAAAAATTGCACGAAAATACAAATTCAGTTCCTTAAATAGATGAATTTCGCCCATGCGGTACACTCGTAAAATAGAGAATTTCCATGGTCTTCATCGTAAACTGCATTTGATTACTGCTATTATGTTTATTTAATACTGACAAAATTCATATAATACAAATCGTATAATTACGCCTTAATTTGAATTCATTTCCCTGGTTTCTATATTGTCGGTTATATAATGATAAATTGGGGTAGTCAGCTAAAAAATATGTAAAAATTGATACAAAATAAGCTTCACATGATCAAATAAATGACCAGATAAATACTTTAGTATATGACAGAAAATTTAAGGAATTACTTGCTTAGTGAGCGATAATTCTGTCAAGGATTTTTTGAGTACAGAATTAAGAAGAAAGCAATTTAATGAACGAATTACAAGTGCCTACTGACACAATTCTAAGTTTCTACTAAAACATTTGATATAATATAATACGATACTAAATATGATTTGTATGAAGGAATAGCTCATAAAAATATTTTTCGATACATAGCTGAAAATCGCAGGTAGTATGTGGCTTGAGTGGCACAGTGGTAAATTGGCAGGAATGTGCAGCAAATATTTCCAAGTTCGAGCACCAATCCTGGTACTACTTGCTAGAACTTGGTTAATGCTGAATAAGGACGAACCCGATCTGCTTCACTATTTGAATCTATTGAGTGATGCTACGTTTAGTTAATACTGACAAGATCGTTTTAATAAAATTTTTATGGCATTATAATTTAATTCTTCATCATTTCCCAAATGATATTTTGCAAGCTTTTTTATGACAGAATGTGGGTGGTTAGTTAGAAATGTAGATAGAAAGTGTTGCCAAATAGCACCACTGGAAGAAATGACTGGTAAAAAACATTAGTTGGCACCCAGCTTAAAAGTGACCTGGTTGGCACAGTGGATAAACGCCAAGACTTTAAAGCAAATACGCCTGGGATTGAGCCCTGCTCGCGGCTATTCTGGCCATTACTTTATGAGCGTGCAGTAAGGACAAACTGGTCTATTTTTTTGAATCTTATTCGTGATCCGATGCCATGATTATTTTATATTCTGATAACATAGATATTACAAAATCCGTCCCATTTTATTTAATTCAGTGATATGACCACAGATTCCATGGTGTCTGTTAATTCATGGCAGAGTTTTAGGTGGCCAGTTGCGACTCTAGGTTAAGTCAGATAAACATGTTTTCCGGTTCCAGCTTCGATCAACTCAACTCTGGAAGTTGATTAATTAGTTAAAAATAAGGCCGAAATCGGTCTGCTTGGTGAATTGCCTTTTTTACATTATGCTGTGTTTAGTTTATTTTAGGAACACAACTACAATAAAACTCCATTCCAAATCTCTTTATTCCACACTTACTTGGTTACTAAAGAACACCTACGGGCTTCTTCTTTTTATTTGTAATTTATTTGTTAAAATTCCTATTTATTCTTGAAATTGCGTTTTATTTCAGATGCATGCTGCACTGACAACATATCAAGCATTCTTTTGCGCACAAAACTATGCATACTTCTAAGTGCTTCCACAGCATAAATGTAGCATCTTACATAATCTGCACATCAAACTTTTGTTTGCACCTGTTAATTGCGTGTTCGCATATTCTTCCAGATTTCTTGCTTTGTTTGAATGCTTGTTTATTTACTGCTTTTTCGGAAAAATCACTGCTTGCTTTTTTCAGTGGTTGATTCCTGTTTATAGCAGCGTACGATGCAATACATCCTTTATATATATATATATATATATATATATATATATATATATATATATATATATATATATATATAATACGTTAATTGAAGCACAGTCTAGAAGTCGATCTTGGATCCTTTTGGGCCGCAAACGCAGAAGAAACGGAAGAAG
>JAQBSW010004176.1:62500-72488 GCA_029291075.1 Eudiplozoon nipponicum
AATTGCGTATAGTGCGTTGCAAGATTGTTGCAGTGGATTATTTTCTAGATTCTGTAACATTTGTGCTCTGATTAGAGCTTTAGCCGCGGCAATTCTTGCAAATATTTATTAATTTAAATCAAGATTGCAATTTCATTGTGAACATCTGCTGCATTATGTATTCTCCCAGTAGACGGGTTTCGTTCTTATTGGGAATTCCTCGCATACCATTTAGAATTTGCCGCGTACAGTACGTAATGTGTTCCCAATAAGCACGAAATCGGTCTATTGAATGAATTACCTTTCTACATTGTACACGCTTAATTTATACTGAAAAATATATGTATAAAAGGGGAATGACATGTTTTTTACATTAATATAGCAAATTTGATTTAAATAATTGCTATCACCGCCCGCGTAACCAATGTCGACTTAAATCCGGTAAACAACTAATCAGCGTTCTAAAATAATGAAACCGGTGTAATTAATGAATTATATTTACTAACTTATTTTATGTTTAATTTATTTTAACACTGCATATATGAATAATGATAAATTATTGAGCATCTACATTAAACGCCAGGGACTTTTGCAAAAGTTTAAAAGTTGTCATTGAAATAACAGATGGCCTTTAAAGGAACACACGTAATAAAAATGGAACATCATTTTATATTAGGCCTCTATTGGTTTAGCTACGGAAAATGATGATTTTGCGGAACATCTTGGTTAAATGAGGCTTTGCAGAATTATAAATCAATGACTAAAGTGATGTAAATAAAATATTCAGTGTCAAAAATTAATTTTATAAATCTATTATCTAGACAGAAGAGAATTTTACTCACCGACCAGTTATATTACATCGCTGTGCATTGCTTCCACTCTGTTGCATCTGGTAAATAAACGCCAAATATGCTTTTTCTGACAATGCCTCTGAGCTATGAATACAGTATCTGCTTACCAGGTTACTGAAGCAATTCTAGTTGGAGGTAAAAGAATAAATATGCCCTCCATCTATTTGTCAAATCCTCGTATTTGGAATATGGATCACTTGATCAGGCCGCATCTTAAGCTCACGTGACACGAGAGGTTCGAATTGGCGGGAATCTGCCAAAGTCTAGCTGTAAACAAGATCTAGTTGGGTGGCCTGATAAATTATACCTTATTTAGATCAACTATATGAAAAATATTGAATTATATTTATTCATATTCTGTACAAATCAAATGACAAAACAACGACTGTTTATGCATAACTGTACCTGAACATACAATTCCTTGGTACATCTCATTACTAATATTTTCACCTGAAAACACGGAAATGAAGGTACTGACGAAACTTTTGTTTTTTTCTAAATATTTTGTGTAAGAAAATCTGTAGTGCAATCATTTATCAGAAATATTGTTGCTTTATTTGAAGAAAATCAAATTCACTATGATAACGTGTATGGCCTATTTTCTTCGGAAGTTTAGATTTATATTTATTCGATTCTTCTTTTTTTACTTTCGTTTCTAACACGTGAACATCATTCAACATACCGGTATATGAGCATGCATAAGGAAAGAAAATTTTTCTGTTTGTATATATTTTCTTTTCCATTATGGTATATATGTTATAGACGAACATCTTAGAATTTTTACTAAAATTCTTCATGTGTGATATCATTTCCTATCAAGTTAATTTATTTCGTAACCTAGTAACTAAATTCTAGCTATTGTTTAGACTAGAAAATATGTCAAACCATTTTTGCATTGTACCTAGGCATCTGTTCCTAAGTCTTAGCACTTATCACTCCTACCTGCATAACATCGCTAATCAGTCAAATAATTACACAAGCCGTTTAATTCGTGAGTCTTTTTCTAGCTCCTTTGTAAATGGTCTGCTCATCACACCCAAAGCTGACAGGTAATAACATAAGTAAACAGTTTCTTTTAGGCGGCTTTACGTATACTTATTGGCAGAGTTCGTAACAATTAAAAACATTGCCCTAGGTCAGTGGGCGCCATTTGTGTTTGTGCATCTTTGTGTCTATAACTGTAACGCATTCAGCTACATGTAGTTGCCAGAGCATACACATAACACACGCTTATCTCGAGAAGAGTCAGAAATTGTTAGAGGATTTTCTAGTAATTGAAAATGAAGCCGTTTAAATGACAATAATCACTGATATATTGTTTGTTGCGGAGAGCTAATATATATGCAGTTGCGTATTAGGTGTTGCGTACCCAGTAATAAATTTGTTTAAATAAGACCAGAAGGATGAACGACTGTCAGCATGACTGAAACGTGTAATTTCATATACACATGTGTAGTGGCTTTTAGGGCGTAGTACTTGCTTCTATTGATGAGTCGCCAGTAAACACGAACAGTAAGTGTACATGGTTTACACATTTTGTTCATGTGAACTTTGATTTATTCTTCTGGCCCCATTTGAACTGCTTTCTAGTAGATAAGCCATATCTAGCGCAAACCTTTCATTTGTTTTACCAATTGTCAATTTTAGTCGAAATGAGTGGAACTTTGACAAAAAGAAGTCGGACATGAGTCCTTAAATATCCTGAATCAAGATTTTTACATGAGTCGTAAGACTCTGTTGCGCACAACGTAGATCTCGTAATTGATCCGTTAATTTCTTCAAAATTAGTCAATTCTGTTCAACGTAGTTCTCTGGAGCAATGAAGGTTTGAGGTGATTTATTTATACGCTTATCCTGTATTCTGAAGTTAGCTTTATATTAACCAGTGTGCACAGATTTCCTTTCTTCAGAATACCTTAGTCATAGGTTTTGGGATAACGCAATAAATAAAGTCGAAAGCGTATCACGGCATATACGTATGATGGGCAATTTTTGCACATGATACATTTAATATTGATTATAATAAGGGTTAGAATCTAAATTGCGAATTAATTTATTCCATGTATGTATCTTGTATTTTGTGCTTTTCAAATAATTTATACTAGTAGTAAAACATTAAGTAACGCTAATGTTAAGAAAATGGGTTTTGCTTGAATGTCAAATGGGAAGTTAAGATCACTCCATTTCAAATGGTTTCAGAATAAAGATAAATTCTAAAAAACTTTGAATGTGAAATTAAAACAGATTATTTTGATAGTTTAACATGAAAACATTGATCTGCGAATAATTATTCGGCATTAATATATTGTGTTTTCTTTGTTTCTTTTTTCTTAAATACAGTGAAGGCTCATTTATCGTGGTAGATAGGTCCCAAAGCTGGCGCGATAGTTGCAAATCTGCGAAGTAGGGACCCCATATTTATAGCAATTGGACTTTTAAATCCCTCCCTTTACGTTCTGTTAACAAACCACCCTTTTACAGACCACGTATGTACAGTACCCTAATCTGAAACAGACATAACTGTTTAAATGTTAGAATATTAAATTAAAAAATGACAAATTCTGAGAAAATAGCTGTAAAATTCTAGACGGACGTCGATAGATTCAGGGAACTATCGTAATTTATTTAATAATTGCGCCAACTGCAACAACACAGTCCGCTATACAATTAAACAATAATTGATTGCGCGGGTGGTGGTAACTATTCTTTAAATCAAGTTTGCGAGCTTGAAGTAAACACCAATCAAATTTAATTAAACCAGTTCTCGAATAACATAGAAAAACTACCGTCAGGCGCACGCGTTTACCTCAAATCTGATATGAAATAAATTTGGTTTTATTTGCTTATTACGCATTGCTGAAACATTGACGACGAAACGGTTTTAATGCTCTATAATTTAAACGCTGCTTTTCTATTCTAAAGTAGCATGGTAAATCAGTAGAAATTTTAATCAATTGGCAAATGGTAATAAGGTTATAGCACGAGAAAATTCTGAAAATCATTTTAATTCTTCTGTATTTAACTCAAAACGTTTTCCACCCAGGATCATTTAGATACTTTTTATTAGTCAAATTTAAGCGAGTAAAGTTGTTTTAGTTATTTAAATTCGCTGACAGCCTTGATTTCAATTATTTTTATAACCACCAGCGCAATAAAGGATTCGCTAAATGGTTTAATTTGGCTGTCTAAATATTACTTTTGATAACTATTAAAGTTAAATTACTTGATATGTTTTAGCCAAAATTTATTAACTTCATGCTCGTTATGCAAATATATAGCAGAAGTTTATTTATTTAAATTTTGATATCGTACAGCTATTTCTATGCTAATGTTATAGAGATAATTGGTCCTTTACGGTCCTATATTTCCATTTCTTCCATTTTACCTATATACAAATCAAATAGTTCGTACAGGTGTGTAGTTCAAGTTGATCTCACAATTGACTATTGCGGGACAATTGATAACACTCGTAGGTCGGTGAAATATAAATTCCTTTACATTTCCAGGTGCATAGCTGGTCTGAAATATTTTACCACCACTTTATAAACAAAATGTCAACTCGAATAACATGTTTTGTTGTCTGAGATACATTGGAAAGAGGGAAGCCATCGCCATTATTTGTGTTACTTCTTATTAAAATATATATTTTTTTAAATGGATCAATCAATATTGTGAAATAAAATTTACATTCGGAATTGATTTAGCGACTGCAGTCAATGCTAATATTATAGAATTATTAATCAGTTAGCCAATTGATGACACAAAAGCTATAATTTTACGATTACTTATATAAAATACAATTTGTTCCTTCTAAATTGAACATATGTCCAATCATATTTCTGCCTAGTTTAACTGCACTGCTGCATAATGATTTAGTGATATGGGTATTTTGGTTTATTCAAGAGCAACATGAATTGCACAATTAAACGAAGATTGATTGCCCGCTTCCAGGTTCGAGCCCTGTCCGAGGTAAATTCTAGACAGTGCACGAAAAGTTTACAAAATGGACTACACCGTTCTAATTAATGGATTGTCTTTTCTCAATTAGACAATGCTCAGTTTATGCTTCCAAAGTCATGCATATAATGAGGCTGGTGTTAGTATCAAGATCGCGACCTTGATTTAAATAAACCAATTTGAATCATGTTTTTTGCATGTGAACTATGTTTAAATGGACAATGGTAGGTCGTTTATATCACTTGACGAGGATTCAATGTCAATAAGTACTCAATGAAAATCTTTCTAACCGGAAATATTCTCTATGTGAGTTAATAAACTAATCTGTGTGATCTGTTCAAATGTCTTCACGCGCTTAATAAATTTATCCAGAAGTACTTAATAATAGTCAGTGCTGCGTATGTGAAATATCGACATTTATGGGCATTTATAGGCTTTCGAATTCAGATTACGTGTCACGTTGAACAATATGCATACAAAACCTGAAATGCTAAATGAAACACCGAATGTCTGTGTAAATCAATCGCAGAACTTCAATGAGTTGCACGGCCTGACACGTTTTGAATTTTCTGGTCGTCATCAGAACGCGACAGAAAGCCCACTAATCACTATCAAATTGAATTGGCATATTCTGTTGAAATACTAATGGCTAAGAAATAGTTTAGTGTTTATTGCGAATTTTAAAATTTCAGCTGCGTTTTGAATCTTACCTGATTTGCAATCAATAACTGCTTAACTAAAAATCAAACCTTTTGTGGAATTTCTGACATACTGCTGCTGATAATTCATCTGTATTGGGCAAATTCCGAGCATACAAATTCACGTTTCAATGTAACCTATTAATCCTGTTAAATTTAAGCGTAAAATATTGTATAATTAAAGAAAAATCCTCTTTCGTGCTAAGGCACGACCGTCATTACGAATTCTTTCACTAAATTTAATATGGCCATCAAATAATACTTACGCGAAATTTTCGAAGCGTTAATTTTTTTTTCTTTTCTCTATATCTTTCATTCGTAATACTTTGTTTAAGTGTGACGACTGGGTAATGTGGTTCTTCGTCTTGCCGTAATATGCAAATGTGCGTAATAACGCTCTTCCCAATTCAATACAGAATTGAGCGCAGTCTATTTTTAGCAGTTATGGCGAGTATAGAACTGGGAATACAGGGATAACAAGTGAAAAATACATAAAACGCTATTGATTGCGCGGGTGATGATAAAAATTATTTATATCAAAATTGCGTGTTTGTTAGAAACACCAATCCCATTTTATATATACTTTTGTTGGTATACGATGCTTCATTTATGCTAAGAAATGTATATATGCAATAGGATTATAAACATCATTTGTTTTCTGTTTCCGCTATGAGTCATCGAATAAACAAAAAAATCGTAAAATACAGCTAAATTTACTTTGCAATTATCAACCTACGTTAGAATATTAGATTTGTTTATCACATAAACTTTACTTTAGGCAATTGATTGACTTCATTTTCCACATCGGCCTACGCCACACTTATACAAACTTTTTCCGTTTACACTAACTAATGAAAATTGAATTAACAGAAGATAATTTTAAAGATTCGCAAAGTTAACTTGTAGGTCTTGTATTATTGATCTATTTTGTTTTGTGAGAAAAGTTGATTAAGCTCAATGTAAATATTTGCTTGTGCATTTCTGCGCAGTAGTAGTATAGTCTTAGATTATATTGTTCATTATATATGGCAGTCTGAATGAAATATTCCCAAGACAATATTAAGTTCATTTATTTTACAGGTCGCTTTAAACGATTAATTGCATAGACCGTTTGATGCTATGCCATAGAAACTTATTTCTGTCATTATAAACGGGCATTCGTTGTGTTAGCAAATGTCACGTACAAAAAACAATTTACGAATGATCAAACACGTAGTGAAATGATCGATCTATTAACTCAGTTTATCAATTAACTTCTTCGTTTATGTTTTAGGGGACTAATAAAATTTCTTTTCTATTTGTTTGATTACTCTTAAATAAACAGGGCCATTAACCTGACAAAAAAAAACTCATAAAATATTATGCAACCAACCTGTACATTTTGGTAGATTTCTGTGAAAACAAACACAAGTGGTTTCGTTAAAAGTTTTGTGTATGAGATAATCACATTTTTTATACTGTGTGATAATAATTATAAATATAATTCACAAATGCCAGTTGCATTCCTGCAATCGGCGAACAAACTTAGGCTAGAACTCAAAAATTATTATAAACAAAGTGTTTTTATATCTACGGTTAACATAAGGAAAAATACTTTTATGCCCAGCATTTGACAATCATAATGTTCTCCAATAAAAGCTTACATTTATTACCGTTTAATTAATGGTGATACCTCGAACGAGGCAATTTACAATAGATCAGCGAAAATTAAAATTTCTTTTGAGTAACTAGTCACTCTGAAAGAATGCCGAATCCATTCGTCTAATGCATTATGGAACAATTGCCACATGTATTAAATAAGGGTGCGGAAGTTAATGCGAATTACCAAAGTACACAGCACCTTTTCGTGTAAATTTATTTCAAATTATATACAATTTTTCTTGATTAGGGAAACCGGACTATATATATCACCCGTAATTATAGAGATAAGTAATTCTACAGATACTTTTTTGTTGCGGTGAGCTAATATATATGAAATAATATATTGCGTGTTACGAACCTAGAAATAGATTAAGCCAAATCTGACTAGAATGTTAAACGAAGGATAGCATAAACGGAAGGTAATTTTTTTATGTTCACATTCGTTTCGTGCTTACTGGCGACTTATCAGTAGGAGCCGGTATTACGTTCTTTAACCACTATATATTTTGGTGAGGAATGTGGAATGTACCGTCCTATTATCCCACATTCCTCACCCAAATATATAGTGGTTAAAGGACGTAATACCGGCTCCTACTGATGAGTCGCCAGAAGGACGAAACGAATGTGCATGAGATTATACTTCCTGTTCATGCTGTCTTTAGTTTATCCTTCTGGTCACAAGTGAACTAATTTGTTACTAGGTTCGCAAAACCTAATACATACTTCAGAATAGGTATATGGTACCAAAATTTTGATTTCCGAATATGTACAATATATATATATATATATATATATATACATGGTACCCACAATATTTTTGTCTAATTTTTTCATGGTTCCAACACTATTGTTAGTGAATTAGTTTATTGATACCAGCACAATATTTGCCGTATAGGCACATGGTACCTACTCTATGCTTATCAAATTGCTACAGTGTAACTAAGGTTGCAGAATTTGCACAGGGTACCAACACTACCTTTGTTGTATAGGTACATGGTAACAACACTTTATTTGCCGAAAAATTTAATTTTACATTCAATATGTTTGCCTAATAGATACAAGATATCAAAACTACGATTTCCGTATGGGTACATGGTACCAACAGAAATGTTGCCGAATTGATCCATTTTACCAGCACGATGGTCTTCGAACAAGTCGTTCGTACCAACATTTTAGTTTGCCAAATAGGAACGTGGTCCCAACACTATGGTGGCCCAATTGTTACGTGGTAACTTCCATATAGTTGTCGAGTTGGTACGTGATACAAACACAATTGTTGCTGCATGGTTACATTCTGCGCAAAACTATGTTTGCCAAAGAGTTACATGGGGCCTAAACTATGGTTGCCAAATATGTACATGGTTGCAACACTGTAGTTACTCAGTGGGTACGCGGTGCGCAACATTATAACTAACGGAAAAGTACATTATATCAACACTATGGTTGCCGAATATGTACATTTTAATACCTTTTGATTGCAGAATTGTTATAAAATTGTTGTTATTGTTATCATATAGGTAAACAGTACCATCAGTAAGTTTGCCTAATATGTCTATAGTACAAAATTATTGCTGCTGAAAAGGTACATGCTGCGCAACACTATTGTCGCCTAGGAGGTACATGGTACCACCTTTATGGTTGCCGATTAGATACATGGTACCAAAAGTATAGTTGCCGATTATGTGCATAGTAGCAACACTGTCATTGCTGCTGAAAAGGTACATGCTGCGCAACACTATTGCCGCCTAGGAGGTACATGGTACCACCTTTATGGTTGCCGATTAGATACATGGTACCAACACTATAGTTGCCGATTATGTGCATAGTAGCAACACTATGATTGCTGCTGAAATGGTACATACCGCGCAACACTATTGTCGCCTAGGAGGTACATGGTACCACCTTTATGGTTGCCGATTAGATACATGGTATCAACAATATAGTTGCCGAATATATGCATAGTAGCAACACTGTGATTGCTGCTGAAAAGGTACATGCTGCGCAACACTATTGTCGCCTAGGAGGTACATGGTACCACCTTTATGGTTGCCGATTAGATACATGGTATCAACAATATAGTTGCCGAATATGCATAAAATACTATGATTGCTGCTAAATGGTACATACCGCGCAACACCTGTTGCCGCCTTAGGAGGTTACGGTACCAATCTTTGCGAATACATCGATACATTGTACCAACACCATAGTTGCCGATTATAGTATAGCAACACTATGATTGCTGCTGAATGGTGGCCATACCGCGCAACACTATTGTCGCCTAGAGGTACACGGAACACCCTTTATGGTTGCCGATTAGATATACGGTATCAACAATATAGTTGAATATATGTACAGTAAAGCAACACCGTGATTGCTGGTGCATGCCATAAACACCATTGTCGCCTAGGAGGTACATGGTACCACCTTGGCGGTTGCCGATTGTGATACATGGTGCCAACACCATAGCTGCTGATTGCGCAGCAACACCGTCATTGCTGCCGAAGCGTACATGCTGCGCAACACTACGTTTCGCCTAGGGAGGTACATGGTACCACCCTTATGGTTGCCGACAGGATACATGGTACCAACACTATAGTTGCCGATTATGTGCATAGTAGCAACACTATAATTGCTGCTGAAATGGTACATACCGCGCAACACTATTGTCGCCTAGGAGGTACATGGTACCACATTTATGGTTGCCTATTAGATACATGGTATCAACAATATAGTTGCCGAATATATGCATAGTAGCAACACTGTGATTGCTGCTGAAAAGGTACATGCTGCGCAACACTATTGTCGCCTAGGAGGTACATGGTACCACCTTTATGGTTGCCGATTAGATACATTGTACCAACA
>JAQBSW010004177.1:0-72488 GCA_029291075.1 Eudiplozoon nipponicum
ATCACGTTAAAAGATAGAACAAATTAGCTACCTTACATAAATAAAGGTTTCGATTTGTCTCAAGTAACCGTATATAACAAATTCCTCAATTTTGTTCACCCCGTGTGTTTCAAACCGATAAAGTAGTTTATTCATTTAGTTAAAATGCTTTCACTGGCATTTAAAACGTTTCAAGTAATATTAGCACCTTTAAGTATAATGAAGGCACCGCTAATTTCCTTAATTTTAGAAGCCAAATTAAAATTAAATCTAACCTGTATTTTCTTCATTATAATTCTTTGACTACCGAAATAGAATAGATTGTGTTGATATTTTGTGTAATTTGTTTTCTTTCAAATGTAATTAAAATAAGTTGAAAATCCTATAAATGCTCAGTTTTTTGTGATGATACATACTCAGATATTTTTGATACATGTACCATATAGAATTAAGATAATCTTTCCATCCTTACTAAAAGTAATTTCCAAACTGTGTCGTTTTATTAATATTAAAATTCGAAATCATTTTTAACAGATGAGTTCAATTTGTGCAATTTATATTAAGTGATATCTTATTTCAATAAACAATCTCCTATTTACGACTCAAAGTTATATAACAATAATTTACATGATTTTTAAAACTATATGTTAATCTACAAGAAGTTTGAAATAATATTATATAAAATGAAATAATTTCAGAACAACAGATGTAATCGCAGTTAGTGCTGACTTAAATTGTTACCATGGGAAAATGATTTCCACTAGTTTACCAGAAATAATGAGTGCAGTCGTTGTTTCTAAGTGTACGACGTGTTGACATCCTTGACAAACACGATTCTTCTTCAGCATTTGTTGTGAAGTCATCATCCGGGCATGGCTTCACACACTACACTTGCATACGAAAATTGGTGCAAATGTAATTTTCTCCATCAGAACTGATATATTTATATTTATATTTAATCTATCAATTTCGAGATATTGTAGATATATATGTAAAGATGTATGGCACATATTATTTCACATGATCTGGAGAAAAAGGTTTTCTCATTATATAAATTCATTGTGACGAGAACAATGCGCGGATATTTGAAAAAAAATATGTGTAAATTATATTAAATACGTGGTGATATGGACAATTTCTCTCTCTGAAATTTCAGTGTAAGGTTAAACATTTGACATCAAATTTTTTTTAATATAAATTTAATAGCTTCGAAGTATTGTGAATATAATCGAAATCGGATTGACCGGCACTCTCATTGAGAAGAGCTCTTCGGTCAAAAGTCTATCTATCAATGCGAAAATTACTTTATCGTTGTCACTTTGAACGAGTTTAATTAATTTCACACCTATTAGTAATTTTATGTTTAGTTAGTATTTCATAGACAGTCTCTAACTAAACGAAAATTGGTTGCGCGGGCGGTGATAACAATTATTATAATCTAGTTTGTGATCTTGATATAATCACCTGACCCATTAATTGACTACATATGTCACTATTCTTAGTTTATACTGACATATGTAAGTAATTAATGGGTCAGGTGGTTATATCAAGATCGCAACCTTGATTATAACAAGTCTTTAACTAATGAAATTTCCCTTCGGAGATGAAAGAATGAGAAAATATTTTTATAATTAAACGAACATTGGTTGCGCGGGGGTGAAAAGAATTATTTGAATCAAGTATGCGATCTTGACATAAACGAAAGGCTTAACAAGCAACATAATTGAAAATTGCGTGTAGCTTAAGGTAGGGTAACTCAAACTTTAGAGTAACGGATTTCTAATCAGACGTGCCACTGTTCAAGCCCTCTTCGCGACAAATACTTTACAGTAGGTAATGAGTTTTCAAAAAGGATGAACTCGATCTACTAGATTATTTGCATTTTATACATTATATAATGCTTAGTATATAACGAAAAATGTATGTATTTAATAGGTCTGGCGTTTATATCAAGATCGCACCTTGATTTTTATAAGAAATATTTATATTTAAATTACGAATCGTTTCTTTACCTTTTGCACAAATGCCTGCAGGTGAATTTGTGTGTTTTCAAAAATAAGCGTTTACGTAGGACTGTTTAAACAACCATAACAGAATAAATATTTTATCTATGCGTTTTTTTATTTCCATTTTCAATATATTTTACATTTTGTTACGGTATTATCAATTTTAAAACATTTTCTTCACGTATTTACATAATTTTGCGTACTAACAATAAAAGAATAAACCCTCGGCCCAGATGTAAGACTTGAATATGTATACTTTGGTGCACGCATATCATTTTAACATATTTCATTGAAATATTTGATCATTTGCCAACCAAATTCGCTTTAGTTACAATACCATCTTTACAGCAAGCAAGCGCATACAACAATAAAAAAGGTAATTTTTTCTTAAATGTTTTTGGCTCTCCATCCGGATTAAACACGGTTTTAGTGTTATAATGTATATAGAATCCAATCCTTTACTTTGTTGCTTGTTATGCAAAAAATAAGGGTATCCTTAGTAAAATCCTTAATTGTCTAATCACACAGTTTATATTATATACAATGGATAGACATGAATGAAATCACAGAACGCTTTTAGAATAAATTGGAAATATTTTAAATAAATCAATTTTTATTCAGTCAGAATAACCTCTGCATGAATTTTGCTCGTGAAAGTATCTAAGTTATTATCAACAAAATTTTGGATTAAACAAATATTAAACTATGCACGGAACCAGTTTTCTTTAAATAACATTGAACAAATCAATCTTTCGCTAATACAATTTAGACCAATAAAATATCCATAAATGTCACTACAAACTCGTAAAGAATGTAAATGTTAAGCTCTAAAAGGTATAAATTTTGAAGAATGAAAACCTGGTCAAAGCAAGCAAACATATATCGCATGTGGGCTATTCTGCTTGCAATCAGCGGTTAATTTAGTGTGCTAGAAAACACTCCCGACGGAAAAAGCAAAGCGGCTTAAATCTATAAGATTGTTTCTTTCTATACGTTTTTTTCATACAAAGTAACCAATTTTTTTGGCAATTCTATTTAAATTAAAAGCACATGCACAAAAGAAGAAATGAAATTTTAAGTATTATGCAGCGATATATTCACATTTACTAATTTATAAATTAGGCAGAACATGAATATAAAAGTCAGGTCATAAAAATGGAGTCGACACCAACAATGTAGTCCAAACCAGTGGAATATTGATTTAAATTTCGATAACAGGTCTTGGATTATATGAGTTCTATCACTATAAATTAACCATGGCATCAAATCTCGAAGTCAAACCATTCAGTAGACCGGTTTCGTTTTAACTGGACTTTCCATGGTGTCTGATGTATAATGACATATATGAGATGGCTTGTTAGAATTTCAAGTATTATATAATTCCATGTGGGTTACACATATAGAGAAGGCTATTCCTAAAACATTAATTGGCTAATGACTTTAAATTGGCTGAAGTATGCGGCATAGTTGGTGAAGTGGATAATTTCCAAGGCTCCGAATCAATTGTGCGCCAGTTATTCTCCAATCAGCTTCAAAATCTAGACTGATGTTGTGGGGTTTTGACACCAGTCTATGGGATGAAATTAATTTGCTACTCGATGCGAGATTAAGTTCATAACGAAAATAAATATAATTTATGAAAAATTCATCATTTCGACATATACATATTGTTGGTATACTCTAAAAATTGCATAAAATATTTCATACAACTCAGTAACTTCACCTGTTTGTCCCTCATAAGGCATGTATCGTATTTTTTTTAAATTGCCCCGGATGGGGTTTTATCATTGAAAGCATTTGCTTCGGTATCTGGCAACTGATCACCTACCGCGCTTTGCATACAGTTTTCAGTCATTGCAAAAACTTTATTTTTGTGAGAACTTCCTTAAGCTGTAACCATTTGGATGTTGCTTTCTGCATAAAGTTCCAAAATGCTATCCTAGATTTTAATAAAATAGACACAACCGGACTAACTGCTGAATTTCATTTTCTAAAAGTGTGTAATAATTAACTTGCATGAACGTCGTATTTATGTCTTCATCTCAAATCGCTTCAACAAGGTGACTGCTTACATTCTTTTAATTGCAGATCGTGGATATTTAACTGAAACTTCAGAACGATAACCAAATCATCGTGGCCCAGACTGAAGTAAAGTCTGACGAACAACATATGTTACTTACTTTACTTTACTGCGGCTGACTCCTTTTGGAGGATAAGCCGGCTCCATTGATTTCATGGAGTTTCTTGGGAATTTGGTACAAGTGGTGTCCCCTCACCACTTGGCTTTTTGATCGAGGACGCACCTCTAGCCTTTGCACATCCAAGCGCAGTCTGCAAGGCAGCAGTAAGTTGCATGGTTGCCGTTGGCTGTTGAGAGCGCATTCGCCATTCGGAAGTACGGGGTACTGTCCAGGAGTCCATGTAATCCTGTGGCTGTTGAACCCTTTTGTGGCGGGGAACACACGCCGAGTCATGGTGCCGTCGTCGGGCTCATGAGGTATTTTATAGGAGATCCGATTGCCGGTCGGAAATCCACCACGCCCTGGTGACACCACCGCCACAACATATGTTGTGCTAAAATTAATTGTTCCACGCAACTTGCAACCTAGCTGAGTTATGAGGTGAGCTGCACGACTCTGAAATATGCTTTCGCATTCAAGTCCTGAGGGGGTCTATTCTCATAACAACTAAACAGGACGCCATTTGGACTAAAACAGTCTATATAATATTTGTCAACTTCTATCTTATGTAATATTTCGCTTATTCCGACAGCATATATATATAAATATATATATATATATATATATATATATATATATATATATATATATATATGTGTATGTGTGTGTGTGTGTGTGTGTACAAACTGCAGTTAAAAAACAATATTTCACAAAAACGTAAGGTGTGTGAGCTTGAGCATTGTTTAGTTTTTACTTGTTCACTTCTATTTTTGGAAAGGACAGCTAATTTGTGTCATTTTAACTAGCAAATATTTTACAATCGTTTTATCCTCGTATAGCCACAATTGATCCGCTTGTGATTTAAAGAAATGCTTTACTAATAATAAAAATACTATACTTCAGTGTAAGATAAATATGCTAAGGCTATGGCGTGTTTAAAGAAATTTCAGTCTTATTAAAATTCATATTACCCTTTTCATATTTATTGGCCAAATGGTTAGTTCGTATGCACGGATCATTGCGCAATCTAATGGGTAAGTTTTCCGTTGTCGATTCTCTTTCGTTTGCGTACGCAATTCAAAATATAAATGATAAACACAATTATGGTGGATTTTGATGTTCCAATTGACGAAACCATTGACATTGTAATGGAAGTTGTAGAACAAGACATGTAACGACTCTGGTGCTATGCCGCTCTCTAGGCAAGCTTATCGTTTTCGCACGAAAGATGTTCAATTTCGTTTTTTTGGAAGCATCCATAAACAGACTGCTGGTGTGGCTATGAGGCGCACCCTTTCCCCTGTGATGGCTGATATTTTCCTAGGCCATATGAAGAACAGTTCATTAAATAGTTGCATAAGAAAATGTGCTCAGTAAATCGGGTGCGTGGATGATAGTTTCCTTGGCCTTAAAAACAGGTCGCAATCACGAACAAAGCACATAAAAAATTCAATTTCACGCCAGAGCACGAAAAAGACGACTGTTTGCCTTTCGAAGATGTAATAATAAAGAAAGAAAATAATGGTAAGTTGAACAGAACAGTTTACCAAAAAACCAACCTGGTCTGCACAGTATTTGCTTACAACACTTTTGTGACTGTTCAATGTAAATGTTCAACAGTTCGCAGCTATTTTTCGAGAACTGATAGGCTGGTTAGTCGACATTCAAATAGCAACAATTACACTAAAGCAATAAAAGATTTTATGTCTAATGGCTATCCTAGACAGTTAATTGAGTTAATTATTTAAAAGGGAAGTCAAAAGAAACAGACATATTTCGGACCAGAAAAGAAAACTGTTTATCTTAACGTCCAATTTAAGGGGGATGCAGTTTCCCGACTAACAAAAAAGTAAGTTGAAGCGGCACTAACACGCATATTTAATGCAGATAAACTACGAGAGTAAGGTAACCTATTTGTCTTTACCAGAAATCGAAGAGAAACAACCGTAAATCTGGACATCAAATATTATTTCGCAATAAAGATACGCAGGTTGTCGATCAATTTACGTAGGCCGATCTTCCACACGATTAATTACTAAATTGAGAAATCATAAAAACTTAAGTGCCTTTGCAATTTTACAATAATTGATTGCTCGGGTGGTGGTAACAATTCTTTAAATCAAGTTTGCGAGCTTGAAGTAAACACCAATCCCATTTTATTTAACCAGTCGTCGAACAACATAACAAAACTACCGCCAGCCGCAACGCACTGACGCGTTTTGACCTTCCATGATCACCATCAGAGTACGACAGCAAACTGACTATCGAGGATCAAACCGCATTGAATATATATGGAAATCAGTGTTAGATATGCATACATTGAACTTGACTGAAAATGTCGGCTGCACAATTTCTGATTGGTGTTTACTTCAAGCTCGCAAACTTGATTTAAAGAATTGTTGCCACCACCCGCGCAATTAATTATTATAAAATTGTATTTCCTTTATATTTATATGTGGCAAAAGCTGCAAACAGTTAATGTTCGTGACTGCTTGGTTTTTTATTTGTCTAACATTTCTTAAAATGCCACTAGGTTAAATTGATACGTCCTCTAGCCAATTGATAAATTGTCACTATCGAAATATGCCTCGTTTCAAAATTCACTTGCCGGTAAACAGGTAATAATTCCCTTTGTAGTACTCTGGAATAATTCAATTAAATGCTATTTTAGTAAACATTTAGGATGGATTCTTGTTTTTAAACTCTCGATTGGTTAACTGCTATGTCAGCAGTAATAGAGCTTCGGTAATGCTATATTTTTACTTCATCAGCAATATTTATAGGTACATTATATTAAAAATCCCATATTTAGAGCCATCTTCATGAAAGAAAATGCGTAATTCATCAGTGCATTGGTCTCCATTCTATTAGCCTTTTGATTAGTGGAAGCCAGGAATACGCCCTAAACAACTATATTTATAGCGCGTTAATGTGAACAGAATCAATTATTTCACCCTTATCATAAACTTAGTTGCTTCATATACCATGTAATGCATAATTTTTAAGAAAAATCGGAATAAAATGTGTATATTTTTTGCTATCATTTGTGATTTAGTTTTAAAATTATGGTGATATTATTTTTCTTAGCTTTATACAAATGGTAGTCCATAAATATAAATTTTCGTAGGTTCTATGCCATTGAATAAAAAATGTTCGTACTTCATTGACCATACAATGATAAATTCTCATCAGTTGGTTGAAATTATTAATAAATTTGTATAGGTATACGGTGATAGATGGATGAGCTTATTCGTTGTAACTATGTACAAAATATACCGATACTTGTAACCCTCGAACTTTTCGTATTATCCTTGTTGATCACTTGTTTATACTAAAGCGGCGATAAAATGATGATTGGATAAATTATAGAGATGATGTGTGTAAGTACATCATATATTTATTTCGAATTTAGAAAAGAATTTTGCGAACAAATTAGGGATGTCTCAAGGGGACAACATTCGTCGTTTTCAATAAAAAACATCTTTAAGTTTTATTTGGATAACAATCTTTTGTATCTGACAACACTGAAGACTAAATTGTATCTACGTTACTCAGGTGATATATTAATCTTCTGGCACTACGATAAGGATGAAATTTTAAAATTCATAAATTAAAAAAATTAAATGAGTAAACTTCAATTCACTCGTGTAAAAAAGTCATCAGGATTTCATATTGAGCAGTTATGATCAGAAATTAGAAGAATATTTATAAGAATGATTCCATTTTAATTTCAAATTAAATCACAATAGCGTATGAATTTCAGTATTTTAAAATCATTAAACATAAGAAGCCTTAGATTAACAGGAATAAAGCATAGAAATTTGGAATTAGGCGGATGACGTGATGTATTCAGTGCAAATGGTTACTGTTTAATATAAAAAGAAGCAACCATGATGTATGTCGTAATAAAATTGAATCATAATTTAAAGTACATAAAAGCTGATGGAGCGACGGAAGATTGTAAAATCGTGGTACTACTGTACTTTAAAATAAGCAGGAAATTAAAAACAGTAGCTTTATATGAAAAGCCCTTATGCTGAGCACTAGACTCCCTAACCAAAAGAAAAATATGAACCATTAGAATAATCAGGATTATAATGAAATCCAATGCAATGATTATATTCTTATGTATGTTGGTGAGACCGTGTGCCCAATAAAGGTTAGAAGAAGAGAGCATAGAACTGCATGCAATTAAGGACATGTTATTTAATCTGATTTTTCCTGTCATGTCGTACAGAAAGGACACAATATTAACTGGGATGATTACAGGCACATAGCGATATGTAGTCACGACAGGATGTTGAGATTGATTAGAAAATCTGTCAAAATTAAATCTAGAAATGATATTATGAATGAAACAGTCGTTGAAAATAGTTAGCTTTGGTTTGGAAATCAACATCAGCAAATTATAGGAAACTACGATTTCATGAAACAGAATCTGAGGCTAGCATCAGTAAAAGATTAAGAAAATTGGATTAATACCGACTTATTAGTAGGCTTATTATGTAATTAATGGTTAATCAATTTTTGAGAATATGGTCACACTAAATTTCACCTTTTAACTGCTTGTCTATTTCTTTAAAACTCTTAGTGTTTTGAACGCTTATTAAATGGCTTCTATCTTATTTCCGTTTGTTGCGTATACTTTCGTTATAAAATTTCTTTAAAATTCGTGTCTAAATATAATATATTTTATTTCATATCTTAATTAAGTTTTTAATTAATTGAATATGAATTATTTTTTGAAATGTTTTTGCAGTTTGTAAGCTTCATTTATTCCAATGCCGCGTTTTGCGTACGCGGGTAATAGCTGTACACGGGCAGTTACACAAAGATCCGATTGATCACAATATAAGGTGTGACTAACGTAATAAATATATAATAAGAATAGAAAATATTCATGTTTAACAATAAACTATGGTCCTTCTTCTATATATATATATATATATATATATATATATATATATATATATATATATATATATATAAAGGTGTTACGATATTATATTTAGATATATATGTATATAGATATAATGAATTATTTTAGTCATATGAGCAAATATTCTTATGCAATTATTTCTTAGAGTTGATTAACTTCGAATTGTGCTTACGATTAGTTTTTTGAAAAACGTTAGTTGTCCATACTATCTCTATCTTTCTCTCTTTAATCGTTCACCTAAGCGTCGTTATGACATTCACTCTCCATCCATCTACGTAACTTGCTGCTCCATATTTGAACTAATTTGTTGCTATGTGCGCAATACCTCATACACCATTGTATACATTACAGTTCCCGGCTTTAAATAAAATACAATATATGATAGTCAAGGTTTTAGTTTTATCATTTTTAAATTTTGATTACCGTGACATAGTAGCAATACAGTTATAACAAATAACAAAAGGTTCGATACTGTCTCTCTCCCCTACAATATTCTGCATACGAGATGAGATGATGTATAGGTGAGGTAATGATTGGTCTGCTAATTATAAATAGTTATATATTGAGTTTAGTTACTGAGACAAATTCTATGATTAAAACTAGTGTTGAGTCAAATATATATATAGATAGAATTTTTTTGGAACGAGGTTACCACATTTGCTTAAATCTGCTATTATGATCATTGTACTGTGTCAAATCTCCGTTTGCTTCTCGAGTGATTTTGATGTCAAGGAAGGGAAAACTGTCGTCTTTCTCTACCTCGAGAGTGAATTTGATGTCTGGATCGACTCCATTTGCTTGTTTGAGGATTTCGGAAGGGTCTGCTGCTTCTGAGATGAACAACAATATATCATCTACATACCTTTTGTAGAGTGCGCACTGGTCAATTATACCTTTTAGAGTTGTTTTTTCCAGGTGATACATGTATACATCTGCCAGGAGGGGTGCGATGCAACTTCCCATAGCTACACCATTGATCTAACGGTAGTATATTCCTTCGAATGTAAATTGCACGTTTTTAGTACATGCTAATATGAGGTCTTTGATGTCATTGGTGTCTATAGGGAAGTCAAAAAACTCAATTTTGATGAGGTCACACAAGATCCCAGTTGTCTTATCCAGTGGTATGTTTGTAAATAAGTATGCGACGTCAAGCGAGACCATTTTATTCTGTAGGATGTTCTTCCCCTTCAATTCATTTGCTAGTTCGAAGGAGTCCTTGATAGTGTTGGCGTTTATGATGCTCCGTATTGGTTCAAGTAGTTTGCAGAGAAATTTGGCAGGTTTATGTTGTGGAGCGTTGATCATTGACATAATGGGCCGCATCGAAGGAGCTCCTGAGGCTGTCATGGCTTTATGAGTTTTTGGTTTGCCGTACAATCTTGTGGTGTTTGTTCCGACTGGTTTTGCTTTTTGGATGTCTTCTGTGAGTTTTGATCTAATCTCGGAGTCAGCCATCGATGTTAGAACATGTTTTTCCATCTTTTTCACAATTGCATTAATTCTTGATTCGATGTTCGTTGAATTATCTTTCTGTTTGATGTCATGCTTAAATTTAGATTGATCATTTATTATATCGTTCATGGCCTTCCTGTAAGCGTCGGCTTCAAGTATAACAATTCGTGATCCTTTGTCGGGTGTGGCAAGTCGTATGGATTTGTCTGATTGGAGTTTTTTGAGTTCGTCTATGTGCTGTTTTGTGATGATTTGGCTGCCTTTGAATTCCTTCTTGTATTGTTCTAGTGCGCTTACTATCTCAGCTTTCAGTCCTTGTCCATTGAATGCATGTGGCGCGGTGTCTTTCGTTAAGTCATTGTAGAAATTTTCCGTTCCAGCCTGAATGTCAATAATGTCACGTTCACTTAGGTTTTTCTTGACTACGCAGAATTTTGCTCCTAAGGAGAGTAATTCTTTCTGGTGTTTTGACAAGATCACTTTTGAATAATTGTGAATAAAAGCATCTGGGTTCGTGGTAAATTTTGATTGCGTAGGAAATTTGTCCAGGTCTCTCGTGAGGTCCTTGGTTTCTTTGTCCGCTGTTATTTTCATCAGTGTTTCTATCTTCTTTGTGAAAGCGGTGTATTCGCCGTCGTTCAGTCTTGCAATTTGACAACCCATAGATTGAATGATGCTCTCAGCATCTTGCGGTTTTGATTGGTTGTCCTCGATACCGTTGAGCAATAAGCGACTTATAAGTTTATTCGTCGGTTTTTGGTTATTTCTTCTGCATTGCTTGAGGAATCGTTTTGGCACAACATCTGATTCTAAACACGATTTGAAGAACTTAATTCTTTCTAGAAGTTTGGCACATGTACAGTTGGCTGCAATATAAGTGTTTAGTTCCTTGCGGGTAAAAGGCTGACCCCGCTCTTTGATAATCTTTATGATGTCCATTCCTTTTTAATTTACCACAGTATTCTTATAAATAGGAAAACACAAATAACAAAGTGGATAAAGGCCATTTATTTCGTGACTCCGAGATTAGATCAAAACTCACATAAGACATCCCAAAAGCAAAACCAGTCGGAACAAACACCTCAAGATTGTACGGCAAACCAAAAACTCATAAAGCCATGACAGCCTCAGGAGCTCCTGCGATGCGGCCCATTATGTCAATGATCAACGCTCCACAACATAAACCAGCCAAATTTCTCTGCAAACTACTTGAACCAATACGGAGCATCATAAACGCCAACACTATCAAGGACTCCTTCGAACTTGCAAATGAATTGAAGGGGAAGAACATCCTACAGAATAAAATGGTCTCGCTTGACGTCGCATCCTTATTTACAAACATACCACTGGATAAGACAACTGGGATCTTGTGTGACCTCATCAAAAATGAGTTTTTTGACTTCCCTATAGACACCAATGACATCAAAGACCTCATATTAGCATGTACTAAAAACGTGCAATTTACATTCGAAGGAATATACTACCGTCAGATCAATGGTGTAGCTATGGGAAGTTGCATCGCACCCCTCCTGGCAGATGTATACATGTATCACCTGGAAAAAACGAGCCTGAAAGGTATAATTGACCAGTGCGCACTCTACAAAAGGTATGTAGATGATATATTGTTGTTAATCTTAGAAGCAGCAGACCCTTCCGAAATCCTCAAACAAGCAAATGGAGTCGATTCAGACATCAAATTCACTCTCGAGGTAGAGAAAGACGACAGTTTTCCCTTCCTTGACATCAAAATCACTCGAGAAGCAAACGGAGATTTGACACTGGCCATACATAGAAAATCCACTTTCACCGGACAATACATTCACTACAACAGTAGTGTGCCAAAATCCCACACAAGAAACTTAGTAAACAACCTAGCAAACAGAATCAGGAAGATCTGCTCTGAACACAAGATTGAGGAAGAACTGGGCTACCTCAGGAAAATTTTGCTAATGAACAACTACCCAGAGCGTTTCATTGATGTCAACATCAGACCACGGCAGATTCGTACTAGAGAGGATACCGGCAAGCAGGTTTTCCTAAACTTACCATTTAGAGGCGACGTACCAGCCTCAATAATTGCACGGCTGCTGAATAGAATAACTGAGGACAAGTTTCCCAGTGTTAAAGTTAATATGACATTTAGTACACAGAGAATCATGAGGTTGGATGCCAAAGATCAATTGCCAATTCTCTCCAAATCATTCATAGTCTACAAATTCTCATGTATGTGCAGTAGCACATATATCGGACGTACGAAGAAGCAATTGATAAGCAGAATCCAGCAACATTTGCCACAGAAATTGATTAACAAAGGCTTGCCACCGTCAGGAAAATCAGCTATTTCCGATCATATATTGGCAACGGGGCACCCTGTCAATTCGACCAATTTCACAATTCTACATAAAGCAAAATTAGAAAAATTATTATTTATCTACGAAGCACTTTACATAAAACAACAAGCACCTGACCTTAATATTCAAAGGTTTCATCAACATGATATCCTTATCGACTGGCCAAGAATAACAAAATTCAACAACAATCTACTAGTATCCAGCCGAGAACAAACTGGCCCTCGACTAGAATCAACAAACTGAAGTGGAAATAACAGAGGCGCATACAGTGACAGAAGTCTCCAAACAATGTAAGCATTTAACACTGCAATCAACACTGGCGTTCTTACCACGTGAAAACTTTGCACCACGAGGTGAAACGATCAACTATACTGGGAAAAATAGTACTTGTATATGTAACAGTGAACAATGCACACAAATGGTTGATTCTCAAGCTATCTAAACAATAATGACAAGATATCAGACATCACTTCGCAATACTGCGAGAATGACCTTTACATGCAAACACGCATACACACAAACACAAACGCATACACACTCACCAACTAGTCAAAACAAGAAACAGCAGTAAAAACGAGTCAGATTTGTTACCACTAGCATAATCAAATGAAAACCCAAAATGTATAAATATGTATGATTGTATAAGAGAGGATTAGTATTCACGAAATAAATGGCCTTTATCCACTTTGTTATTTGTGTTTTCCTATTTATAAGAATACTGTGGTAAATTAAAAAGGAATGGACATCATAAATATATATATATATATATATATATATATATATATATATATATATATATATATATATCAATAGCTATTGATGGAATCTATGCCATTTAAGCCAGCCCTAAATACATCATAATGAACTAGTTTGCTGACTTCACATATTCAATTCACTCGCACTCATAAATGAAGTTGCAGAGATAGAAAAATTTTGATAAACTTTGAACGTACAAACCACCGAATTGCTCGGCGTTGACAGAATAATTGCCTCAATAGACGATAATATTTCAGTTCAGGAAAAAAATAATTGGTCGCTTATTTGTCTGTAAAGACTAAAAGAGGTCTAATGCAAGCGTGCAGAGATCAACTTCAATCAGGGCAATCGCTGTAAAGACAAAAATGTGAGGATACAATAGAGGAAAATGCAAAATGGCTATACGTCTCATCTGTTCTGGTACTCTAGGCGTAACATGTTATGCGACAATGAAATTCTCGGCCCTCGTTCCACAACAAGGTATTTCCATCCACTGTCTTCAATTATACTCCCATGTTGTTAGATCATTTCATTCAGATTAGTGTAGACATGCAAACACGTACAAAACCCTGATTTAACAATAATTGGTTGTGCGGGTGGTGGTAACAATTCTTTAAATCAATTTTGCGAGCTTGAAGTAAACACCAATCCCATTGTATTTAACCAGTCGTCGAACAACATAACAAAACTACCGTCAGCCGCAACGCACTGACGCGTTTCGACCTTCCATGATCATCATCAGAGTACGACGGCAAACTGACTATCGAGGATCAAACCGCATTGAATATATATGGAAATCAAATTTAGATATGCGGCTCTCACCTCTTGCAGTCTCGCATACATTGAACTTGACTGGAAATGCCGGCTTCACAATTTCTATGCAGTCACGAACATTAACTGTTTGCAGCTTTCGCCACATATCCATATATAGGAAATACAATTTAACAATAATTGATTGCGCGGGTGGTGGTAACACTTCTTTTAATCAAGTTTGCGAGTTTGAAGTAAACACCAATCCCATTGACACACAACACTATACAATACTGAGATTATACTGACAAATGTATGCACACAAACGGTCAGGTGTTTATATCCAGATTGCCAGCTTGTTTTTAAATAACTTTTATTACCGCTGGCACAATCAATCTTCGTTTGATTGTCATATAGTTTGTGGGATGTGCTTTCCGTTGAAAAAGGCCACGAAAAGAGGTAGCCTAAATATTCGGTGTTAAATTAAAACCAGTGGATGCAAACACCTCGTTGAGTACAACAAGGGCCAGATATTTATTCTGATACACTTAGCAAATTGAGAATTCATTATTTGTTATGACTAAACTCATTCTTGAATAGAAAAGAATTTAAGAGTAAATTTGCAAAATAGTAAAATATATAGTTACATTGCCCTCTTTAAAGTTGACGTTAAACTTACTGTAAACGAGAAAAAAATTAACTTGCTTAAGGGGAAAGTTGTAAAAAGTTACTTCGTTAGGCGGAAGTTGTTAGTTTTAACATAATTTTTTTCCACATTTATATAGCTAATGTATATATTTCATGTATGCTATACATGCATTCCTTATCTGACGACTGCATATGCTTCTGCGATATGACGTCGGCGTTAATCTCAATTTTTTTTGATCTTTTTTATTATCATTGCAGCGTACACCAGATTCTACTTATACAATAAATGGGTTTACTTAATTATTTTTTACAAGATAGCAACAAATGAAATCAAAATCAGTAATTGCGAAAGAATACAATTTTTAAATGTAAAACGTCATTTATTACTTCAAATTGACTATTTACCTTTTCGTCGATAATTTGAAATTATGGCGATTTTATAAGATAAATGTACATTCTCTTTGTCAAATCGATGTTCACGGGTCTTTTTAACTCCTCAGTGTTTTTACGCTGCTTCATATAGACAATTTTGTTGCATTTTGGAGAATTGACTCCCAATAACTTTATCCTTGTTTGCATTTCTATGAGATGTGCAAGTTTCTTTTTCACAACCGCAACATGTTAAGTACCAAAATGATCAAAATCACCAACACCAACAGGCGACGAATCCAAATAGTCAATTATTTTTTTTATTTTATTCATTAAGACTCAAGCCTATTTATGTAAATATTATTGCTTAATTACCTCACGAGTATAAATATTTAAATAGAATAGGAAAAAGCCAAATATTAAAAATGAAACGTTTATGCAATAATTTTAGAGCATTTGCCTGTGAACTCCCCTATAACCATTTTAGAGCATCGTTTATTATATTTTCCGTGGATATTTTCAATCTATAACCCTCATACTCTTGCTAAGTCCTTTCTATGGAAAAGTGCTATCCGTTTTTATAAATCCAAGTTTATAGTATAGTCAATTTCAGAAACGAAGTCTGACAAGATTAGATTTTTCAATGTTTCCATATTTATGTGTAGTTTTATAGGCATGTTTTCTAATTTCGTGTAGTCCCGTCGATGAGTTTTAGAATAAACAAATATTTGCAGTTCGGTTTTCCATCCCGTTCAATTATATATTGGGTTGAACAACGTATATATTTACATTAAATTAATTCTAATTTTATATTTCGCAGCAAGGAATTTTGGTTCTTGTCCAAGCTTGAAATCCAGCATTGCAATAAATTTTTTAATTAACTTGTGTTTCCTGCGGGTTTGATCTATATATTTTTTTTAATCCAAACTTCTATATTCGTTCATCCATGGTTATTTTATACAAATCATTTTACTACATTTGAGATTTTTTAATTATCTGACACTTTTATCTCTACATTTTGCAATCATGTTCCACATATGTATAGAACAATAGGCACGTTCTCATTATTATTATTATTATTATTATTATTATTATTATTATTATTATTATTATTATTATTATTATTATTATTATTATTATTATTATTATTATTATTATTATTATTATTATTATTATTATTACTATTATATATTATTATTATTATTATTATTATTATTATTATTATTATTATTATTATATTATTATTATTATTATTATTATTATTATTATTATTATTATTATTATTATATAATATTCTTCTTCTTCTTATTATTATTATTATTCTTTTGAAATGCGAGCTTTAATAAAATTCATTGTACAAGAAACATTTCTTTCTCATAATCTCCTCAAGTATCTACTAATGAACCTATATTTATATATAAATTGGAAAGCAAAACAAGATAGAAATATGTGAACATAGTGAGAGTGTGAAAAACGGAAACTAATCAATTGCGTGCTTCACATCCAGTTCAAGCTCAATGTTTGACATGTTTCTTCTGCTTGCATAAATCCGGCTGCAATTTGTTTATCCATAAGGCTTCGTATGTGGCTAGCTCCCTTTTGTTTTTGCATTTAGTAATTACTTTGAATGCTACGTCTGGAGAACATACGTCCGATGTTTCGATGATATGTTGCGCAATAGCAGACGTGTATTCACCATTTGATTTAAAACAGGCGTTTAAGTTACAGTGTTCTCTCATTCGAGTAATTAACCGTCTGGTCGATCGGTCTAGGTAAGTTGATCGACGACTTGCACATGTATATTGGTAAATAATATTTAATATCGACACTAACGGCTGTTTCTCTTTGATTGCTGCTAAAGGCAAGTGTGTTACCTTAAATAAGACTCGTAGTTTGACTGCATTAAATGTGCGTGTTAATGCTGTTTCAACTTTCTTTTGTGCCATTCGGGAAACTGCATCCTCCTTAAATGGGATGTTTAGGTAGACTGTTTTCTTCTCTGGCCCGTAATACGTCTGTTTCTTTTTAATTCCCCTTTTAATAATTGATTAAATTAATTGTCTTGGATAGCCATTAGACTTTAAATCTTTAATTGCTTTATTATATTCATTTTCTTTTAAATCTTGACTAACCAATCTGTCAATTCTTGAAAAGCAACCACGAACTGTTGATAATTTATATTGAAATGGCACAAAACTGCTGTAATGCAAATACTGTGCAGACCATGTTGGTTTATGGTAAATTGTTCTGTTTAATTTACCATTAGTTTCTTTCTTTAATAGTACATCTAGGAAAGGCAGACAGTTATCTTTCTCGTGCTCTGACATGAAACCGATATTCTTATGTGCTTTGTTGAAACTTTGAAGCAATGATCGTGATTGAGACCTGTTCTTAAGCACAAGAAATATATCGTCCAAGTACCGTATATATTGAGCACATTTACTTATGTCACTCTTTAATGGTGTGTTCTCTAGATGCACTAGAAAAATCTCAGCCAACACTGGAGATAAGGGGCTTCCCATTGCCACACCATCAGTCTGTTTGTAGATGCTTTCATTACAACAAAACCGTACGTTTTTCGCTGCATAATATGATTAGCTTGCATAGAATGTGACCTGGTACCGGCGACCGTAATATGTCATGTTCTACCGCTTTGACTATAATGTAAATGGTTTCATCAATTTAAACATTTGTAAACAAAGACGTTACATGAAAAGATACCATAATCTTGTTTTAAACATTTACATCTTGAATTTTGTTTACAAACACAAACGAATCGGCAACCGAATAATTACCTAGTGCGTTGCGGCTGGCTTTGATTTTGTTATGTTGTTCGACGACTGGTTAAGTACAATGGGTTTGGTGTTTACTTCCAGCTCGCAAACTTGATTTAAAGCGTTGTTGCCACCACCCGCGCAATAAATTAATGTAAAATTAATTAACTAGTAGTTTACGTAATAGTTTAAGTAAACGAACTAGCCATTTAGCTAGTGCACGAAACGGAGAATTTACCATGTTCGTTTTTGGTAATCCGTACATTGTTGATGTAGATGATCCAACTGGCTTAAATTTCTGTGCAGTGGCCTCATCAATAAAGCTGACATCTGTCAAAATCTTAATTTCATTTATTACTTTACGCTCCACCTTGTCGATTTCATCTGATTAATCGTCTAGACGTGTGAATTTTGTATTGTCCTTTAACACGTTTTCCATCTTTTGTATGTAATCAGATTTGTCCATTATAATTTCGCTCTTGTCTTTATTAGCGCGTAGTATTTTGATGTCTGCATTTCTGCTGTTACCTCTATGCGCATTTAGATGTTTCTTCGTCAATGCTTGCTGTTCTGCGCATTTAGACGAATTCAAATGTGAAGCCTGATCAACTAATGTAGCCTTGAACCAATTTTTATAATCAATACTGGTAGGTTCCAAGTCAGCTGTTTGTTCAAGATGAATGTATTATATAATTTTGGCCCATAGATAGTGCCTCCATTTTTTGCTAAACGATTGGCACTTTTGAAAAGTTAAGCACACGCTTATCAAGATCGGTCGGTATTAAATCACACAAAACTCTAAGCTTTATATCTTTTTACAATTTATTCAAAATTCTTCCTTTGTCTTTCCTCGTAACTGCCGGCAAAAACATCAGAAATTTCATTCTTGCAAAAAGACTTAGTTCATCTTATACACAAGTTTCACACACGATTCTTGCCAGTAACACTGCTTCATCTTCCTTCAACTGCTCAATTTTGGAATACGCCAACTTTGTAAAATTTCTTCGGTTGACTCGAAGTTTGGACTTAAACTGCGCACCAAATCACCTGATAAACGTAATTGTTTAATGCACTGATAATAATGTTCTTTCCACAATAACGTTCATTGCGCTCTACACTTTAAAGTCACTGGTTCATCTAGTTTTATGAATAATTGAAGTGGGGGTGACGCACAAAATTGATTGGTTTCCGTTTTTCACACTCTCTATGTTCACATATTTCTATATTCCTTTGCTTTCCAATTCATATATAAAGACATGTTCACTAGTAGATAATTGAGGAGATTATGAGAAAGAAATGTTTCTTATATCTGATAAAATTTCTTTTTGTTTTTGCACACAGGAAGGGTACAATGAATTATTATTATTATTATTATTATTATTATTATTATTATTATTATTATTATTATTATTATTATTATTTTTATTTTTTTTTTTTTTTAAATTATTATTATCCTAGTCATTAATATTAGTAACACTAATACTATTATTATTCTTATTATTACAATTGCTATTTTTTAATTATTATTATTTTCATTAGAGGTTTTAGAATTCAAATCTTTGTTCAAAATGCATGATAACAATAAGTATTATGGTTGATTTTTTAATATGAATATTTTGTGCAATTCTCCGTATAAAAGTAAAATTTCTTCTTATGGCTCTTATAATATGAATTCTGAATCAGTATTTTTAGTTCTAAATATAACATCCAAATGTCCAAAATAAATTGAATGATGCACATTCTACCTTAATAAGTATCAAATACAGATGTGTGAATTTAATAGACCATTATTTGCTTTTAAAAAATACTTTAATTGAACGAAAAAATATATTTGCATTTAAAATTTCATGACGTTCATTTCGCAATAACAACACATTCTAATTTTAGGTAACAAGGCATTAAAATGCAAACCAATTTATATGATCGGTAATGCTATTTTGGTCCGTTGCCTGTGGATTGTCTCAAAGAGTAGGATACAGGCAAACCGAGACCTTATGGCTTAGTTGTCGCTTATCAAACAGAAATTCGATTAAATTCGTTAATGTTCAGAAGTCTCCACAAATTTCATTTCTGTAGTATTTTAAGAAAAAATTATTTTAGCCATCCGCATAAATGAATAAAAATCTTTCCATTGAAAAACAATGCAAATGAAAAAAATACAGACCTTGAAAAATCTCAATTCTAATGCGATTTCGAATTGTAGAAATGTGTCAGTTGGTGGCGTTGTGGATATTGTCACAGTCTCCAAAGCAAATGTGCAACATTTCCAATTCGGTCCGCGGAACATTTCTGGACATAATTTAAAGAGTTCTCAATAAGAACGGAAGCAGTCTACTGTATGAATTGCATTTGCTAGAATATGAATATCTTTGTTTATATTGACAAATTTATACGAAATGGGATTGGCGCATATACCAAGCTCAGAAATTTTATTTAAATAATTTTTATAAAACTTCTGTGCACCAATGATTGTTTACTTTACTAAATCTCTATTATATACCGCTTCCCTAGGTAGCGTGGTTTCTGTTATATAATTAGAGATTGGGAAACGGTTAGTTGGAACAATGGGTAAAAAGGGATGCCACCTAAAGGAAAGGGTGAACCGAGTAATAATTAGTTATCATAAAACTGAAAATTGTTTGTTGTGTGTGTCAGGGAGACCTTGTGGTTAGTGGACCAGATTCCGAAGCAGACGTGCCCAGATTCGAGCACTGTCCGCGGCAAATTCTGAAAATTATGTTAATCATATAAATGTTCATTACTATATTCATTTAAATAATTTATAATAATGAACATTATCATTAGCTGGAAAATTTATTTCAAATTACTTATGACGTGTTCTGTTGATTTTTAGGAATTAATTTCCATAAAATTTTCCCGTTCATTTATAAATGGCTTACATTGCTTCCAATGAAAAAGCAATTGAACTTGACCCTTAGTTTTGAAGTTCTGTTTCATTTTGGTAGATAATTTTACTACAGGTGCCTCAAAGGTTAATTAGTATGCTTCTTTTCATTCCTTCACCATAACTTTAAAAAAAATTCGAATTTGTTACAGAATCTGAATTAAAACACGAGCGGATATTTACGGCTGCAAAGCTGACACTAATTTTTCACTTTAATAACGATAACAAATTATTATTTGCACTAGTAGTGGTAGTAGTATTTATAATAATATTTGTGATGGAATAATAAGTAGTAGTACCAATATAGCAATAATTATTTTTATTTATTTTTATTGTTATTATTATTATTATTATTATTATTATTATTATTATTATTATTATTATTATTATTATTATTATTATTATTATTATTATTATTATTATTATTAATATTATTATTGTTATTATTATTATTATACCTTTTGTTAAGGGAAACCGTTGAGTAGTCGAAGTATCTTCCACAATTATAAGTTGGCCTATTCATTTCATGAGTACATTAATGAAATATTAATTTTTGGTTCACAGGTTACCTTTTGATGAAGTGAATAAGAACTAGAGGAACTCCGTTTTGTAGTTGAATATATTTCCACAAGTCGTAGAATTGGATTGCGGTTACTATTTATTCAAATTTGGGTATTTTTGGGTGAGTGTCTAGGTGCGATATAGTTTTATTCCCACTTTATAATTAAATATTGATAGGCATCTATTCATAAGTAAATCAATAGGGAGACTTAACTCAACTTTCTGGCTATAGTATATATGAATGATCAATAGGCGTATGCCTCCTGTCCTTCTACGATTTTCATAAGTTGCTCTGCGCCACACTTCTACAAACTCAGCTTTTTAATCATTAAATATTGTTTGTGGGGTTGATGCGAACAGCAATCCCAAATCATATGAATAATCACACAAAATTGTAAAACTACCGTCCGCAACATATACTGACGCGTTCTGACCAGCCATAATCATCATCAGAACACAAAGAAAAATGACCAACGAGGACGAAAGCAAAAAATTGCATTCGAGGCCCTTACCTCTACTTATCTCGTGTAAATTGGAATTAACTGGAATAGTCGTCTGCACTATTGTTATGCTGTCAAGAATATTAAAACCTTGCAGCATTAGCCCGTCCCAGACACACACACATAGCTGAATATACTCAAATATATTGATATGACCACTGTAGCTCGCGCGTATACTCTTTCTGTCTGCATAATAATTTAAAGACAAGGCGTTCAAACAAAGAAATCACTATTTCAAATATTTTAATTTACAGTGTCAACTTGGTCAAGGTCATTACTGTTTCCAAATTCTGTCATTATAACTATATGTGACCGAAGTTGAACAGGTACTCATGAAACCAGCAAAACAATCTCCACCTAACACGCCTGCAACCAAATCAACATTGTAAGTCCGTAAGTGAACAAATTGACCAAACATAGAAACATTACTTTTTCAATATTAAAGATAAATATTTTAAAATCAACATTATGAACACTGATAAATATAACTTTTACACTGCATATATAGTCTATTTAGCTGAAGAATTAAAAATGTCACTAAGAACAGTCTACTTAAAATTTTCATAATGAGAAGGTGCTAAATCACACCCCGTCGAAATTGAAGTCGTCTACGTCAAGTTTAAATCCAACTCGTAGACTGGGTTGTGTTCTCGTTTCTTCAATGTGCTTTGACGTAGTTCCTCTCCTGCTATTTTTATTTTTATGCTCTGCTATACCCGTTGACAGTCGACATGATCATGAAATTTGATTTAGATTGGTATACTAACGCGGAACTTAAATGCAGGCTTCAATCGATCAATATACACAGATTAAGTACTTCCTTTCTAATCAGTCACAAAGACCTTTTAACCGCACCTATATTTTGGATGGAGCCTGATATACTTTGGCTTCAGTGAAGACTAACCAGTGTCATTGTCGACGTAGACTGGCTTATAAGTGCATAACGCCTTCGAAACATAAACTAGCCAAAGATTTTCTCTGGAAGGTAACGGACGCAGACTATTTAGAACACATTGTAGTTTCTGCGTAAACTCCAGTGATAGTGACTAACCTCTAACCTTAAATCTTCTTATTTGATTTGCAGAAATTTCCGAATTGTAATCATACGCGACTTGTTAAGAATAATACATTTATGCTATCATGTTAATTAAATGAAATATCATGTATTATTGCTGAGACTGCATTAAGGCAGTCGGACCGTCAGCGAAATGCACATAACACCGCATTTAAAACACGATGTCCGTATTTGATTGAATGCTTTTGTTTAGCACATGTCGGTTCGCATAAATTAAAGTTGTTATGTATATGCGTGTCAAAAAATTGAACCATTGGTCAGTAAACACTACATTTGGTAACCAAAATCTTGCCATCTAGTGTGATCATTTTGACCAGTTTGTGGTATCACCTCGCACCATCTTGTATAACGATCAATTATGGCCACGCAATATCCGAAGCTAAATACGTCAAAGCGAGCAATATTGCCAACAGTAATAAATCTCTAATGAGTGTTTGCCAGCTCGACAGGGCGAAATTCTGAATGCTTGTTTGGAAAGACTTTGAAGAGTTGACATGGCCGACAAGCTTTAACCCATTCATTAATATCTCGTCTGAAAGTCGGCGAAAAGAAACGTTCTTGTATCAATATTTTCGTAACACTTACTCGAAGGTGAATCAATTTATGGCATTTATCAAATACCGCACCAACATTTTGTTGGAGCCAGATTTTACTAGCCAACACCCCTTCACTAGTATATGCGATTACCAACGAATGTCCTAGTTTACAAATGGAAGATCAGTCTGTGTGCCGTCGTTGCCATGATGCGTTTTCTTTGTCTGTTTGTTGCTTTTTCTGAATATCTTGCCTTAACGACAATTTGGCATTCAGGTGGAATATTGAATTGATTTCAATGAGAGATAAAATATCAGTCACTACAATCTCTTTGATTTTGCGTGACAAATGCAATCGTTAAACACACTAACGCAGATCATACGTCGAATTAATTGTTGCGTATTATTATTTTGAAAATATCTCCATTTTCACACCGGAAGCGAGGAAACACAGTATTTAGTTGGAAGTGGAGACAGAAGCCGTACAAGACAGAGAGATCACTTTCTACAACCGAATACAAATTTTCTCTATGATTCATTTATCTGAAATCAAATACATCGTACTAATGTAACACTCAGGGCTACACTGGATGCGTTGGAAGACAATTTCGATGGTAAATTCTGCTTAACATATCGTAATTTGCTGTGTTGTACAACAAGACCTTCATTAAGTTTTTACACTTCCGCATCGGTGCGTCGTAACCAAAATGCGAGTTTGACTACGGCGACCTCAGCCCTTGGAAATATCTCGTCAGACGTGCATGTGGTTGCACCGTTATTGAAATGAAAACTCTTAATAATTGCACATTCCAATTAAACGACGAGTTTACCTGATCTGCGTTTTGACTAACGCAGCTTTCATTGTTCCAGTAAATTTCTTTTTTCATAATATTTCGATCTACATTTCCGTGGATCTTCATCAGATGCATTTCACGAAACAAATGAAGCAAATGTGTTATTTCCTCTAGTCATAATATTTATATACCACAGACTGACCTTTCATTAGATATTCGCGTGCCAAATGTGTGTGTGTGTGCATTTTTATAACCGTTGTTTTCATCTAACTAATTTACTGATATCCTGAACTTCGTCTTCTAGTGTATTTTAACTACATGTCTGAAAGAATACAGTAGACACTTCACATGGATCTTTGCCCATTCTCACCTTTTCATGTTTAAATCAGGACCAAACTCATCAATAAGACCGAGAATCTATTTTATGGTGGTTAAATGGTGTTCTAAATGGTCAAACGTTATGATAACTCCGTCAAGTTCAGAAAGGTTGAGCGGAAGTTCCTCGACTACCTCATTCATAAATCTATGAAATATCCATGAGGCGATGCACAAACAATATTACAATCGAAGTTTTTCAAATAAGAAAAAGGTTCTGACAACGGTTGTCCTCGTCATGCTCTCTTCATCAATGATATCTGTCGGTTGTCGATCAGGTATTTTAACCAAGTTACGGGCAGGATAATCACCAACGTGTTGCTTGTCTTGCATGTGTATTTTTAATCCGCATAGGCCAGAACTATGACGAATAATACCAATCTTCAATATCTGCAAAATATTTTGCATTAGAGGTTGATACCGGCGAATTCTGTTAGGCATCTAGTTTATATTCATTCCATGTATTCAGTATAGTTTAATTGATAGATACGCATATTTTAATGCATATAAACTTTAGAATATTTTTGACTATGTCACGTACTCGTGAATGTACGCAGTTTAACGAGTTATTGCGCTTTTGATTGAGACAACTAGGCGTTGTTCAATACAAAAGATGTTTCATATAATTAAATTTATATTCTGGTCTAGCAAGGCATTTTTGACTGTGTCAATTTCCAATCCATACTATTCCAGGAAATCTAGGTCCAATATGCAATATGACATGTGCACGATGACATGCCTCGACTGAAATACACGACGCGAACCTTGTGAATCTCTGAAATTTGCGAAGCCATGTCATTTCATTGACTGGCAATAAGCGTCGTTTAACTGTCTATCCGTGCTGAAATCTCCTGGGAAATAGGGTTTTACTAACGATATTGAAGCACAATTATCAACCACAAAAACAACAAAGCGAGAGTGGTTCTGTAACAATCACTAATAACGCGGTATTCCGAACGATGTAATACTAGATGGCTTTACTTCCTCTGTACATTTATATCCGTGGGTCTGAGTTTTGACTTTATGTAGACTGCCTGCGTGTCACCGTGGAAATTCACACAAAATAACATCTTGGCACGTTTCCATGCAATGTTTAGTTAATTTTCGACATACGATGATTTTTGCACCGGTTACTTGGGCTGATCTCTGGAAGACGCCAGTTTGTCTATAAGCGACTGCCAAAATATAGGAATTCTGATCAATGTTCATGGAATGATGATAATGTGATGAAGGATCGGAACGCTGCGACCGCTTCAATGACGGCAGGGTACCGTTAGCTCGTTGCGAATACAGACAGAGATATTGCGGGCGATGCGATGTCAGATCGGAATCTTTAGTGCTATGGTTTTGAATTTGCTATCTGAGGTCAGTCAGTACACTTGTCACCTGAGTCCTGTTTTGTTTAAAATAAGCCATGTAATAATTACTTACTGAACTATGTGATCGGTTTATATATTGACGTTTGAGAACTTAAATGTTTTGGCAAGAAGAACTCTCTCAGAGTTTCAAACGATTAAAATTCGCGCGACGGTTAAAAACAATAAATCATTAGCAGATAAAATTTTCATGTTTGATTAAAGATACGCTATAATTTCAAATATGATGAATTTTAGATTGTTTCTGAAAAACTTACAGAAATTTAGATCCAATCCTAAGGAAAGTCAGATTTTTAATGTTTCTACATGAAAAAAATGAATTTAGACACAGCTTTAAAAATATATTAAAATTGCATGCACGTTATTGATCTGTTATCAACAACCGTTCTTGTATTATTTTCAATTAATGCACCATAGGAACTAATTGTTTATGAAAGGAATGCAGTTTGAAAATGCTTTTCTGGAATATTTATTTGAATTAAGGCGCTTTCATGACACAGAGAAATGCGAATTTTTATTAAAAAATAAAATGCCTGCTAACAGCACCAAATTTGATAGAAAAATGCGGTTGCTCGGATAGCTGCAGGTACTGAATTACTTTGATATAACGATTGTAGACCACCCATATTTTTGTTAAACTAAGTTTGCGAGCTTAATCTTAGCAAGCATTACATTTTATAAAAGCCAGTCTCACAACAACAAAAATGCCGCGTCTTTTTTTATCATTAAAGCACAATGTTAATCTGACTAGTGAAATTGACTACAAAATTTATTTTCTTATCTGCACAGAAAGAATGCTGCTCATATTTTCGATCATGTAAAAATTATGGGAGATTATTAGAGGTGATAACCACGTCCGTAATATTGTATCCATTTAAAATACATTGCAATTTAATCACTGCTGGCCAGTTTGCCGTCGTGTTCTGATGATAACTATGGAATGTCCAAACGTGTCAGTAAGTTTAATTGACGGTTGTTTTCCCGCGACTAGTTTGTAAAAAATGGTATTAGTATTCATTTCAAGCTGGCTAGCTGCTATCACCACACACGCAATTAATATTTAATTCGTTGCTGAATGTGTTTTTAGAACAGCGAATAATCCGACTTATGATTACATTCAATTTGATGAAAACAAATTTAAAAGATTCATGCGCAGGCTTGACCAGTTAAAATCTTTGTATTTCTTTATCATAATTTGGCACTCAATCTCATAAATACGGGATTAATAATAATAATAATAATAATAATAATAATAATAATAATAATAATAATAATAAAATAATAATAATAATAATAATAATAATAATAATAATAATAATAATAATAATAATAATAATAAAATAATAATATTAATTGTATAAAAAAATTTTAATATTGATAATAAAAATATTAATAATAATAAAAGCAATAGTAAGTGTTGTAGATGTAGTAGAGTTGGTATTAGTACTTTTGGTGTTACTGATAGTAGTGGTATTAGTACTTGTAGTAGTAGTAAATGCATCAAAAGCAGTAATAGTAATAGTCACAGTGATAGTATTAGTATTAGTATTGGTAGAAATAGTAGTAGTTGTAGTAGTAGTAGCTGCATCAGAAGCAGTAATAGTAATATAAATAGTGACAGTATCAGTAATAGTACGAGCATTAGTAGTAGTAGTAGTAGCAGAAATAGTAGTAGTTCCAATAATAATAGTAATACTAGTTGTGATAGTAGTAGAAGTGACAATAGCTTCAGTAGCAGTATTAGCAGATGTGTTATTCGTAGTATTAATAGCTGTAATAAAAGTAGTAGTAGTATGTAATAAATAGTTGTTTTGTATCTCATTAATAAAACTCAGCGACGGAAATTCAATTATCAAATAAATTCCGAGATAATGAATTTGAGAATAAATAAAGCGTTTTTGTGAAATATCGATTTTTCCTTTTAATAACTTCAGTTAATTTAGAAGCATATATTTTGTCTATATAACTGTAACTGATACAAATTTAGAATCCATAAGGAAATAACGGGAGGTCACTTCATTTATTCATTCGTTGAAACGCATTCGTAAGCAGAAAACTTTGTTCATATGACGTCTAAAATAAAAAAAAATGAATTAGATTCGTATTAGATATTTTTTATTTAAAAGCATAACATTGATTTTTTAATAAAATTGAAAAAAAAAGAAAAACGGTTCAGTAATACAATGCTGTGCAAATTTTTTAAAGAAAGTAATTTATCACATGATGTGATGCATTATATCTGAACTAGACTGTAGGCATTTTTTTAACACAAAATGTAAATTACAATATCGCATTTACCAACTGTGTAGTTAAAACTATTGTAAGTAAATGCCATACGACGTTACAAACTCGGTTAAGGTGCTCTGAATATAGATTTGTTACTGATAGGGGGCCATTAAGAGGGCCTGGTCGTGCGTTCTCCTGAATTATTCAGAGTGTGAAGATGTCCTAGAGCCTTGGGTGGACTCTGGTTGTTGTTCCTCCCGTTGTCGAGTTGTAATCACGATGTGGAAACGTCGTTCAGGTTCTGCAATTAATTGGCTCGTCTCGCTGGTTGTACCGCAACAATATGAGTCACGGATGTAGCCAATTGTTGGTGAAACTATGAAATCACCAGCGTAGGTATTGACAGCCGACAGAACGCACAGGCGTAACGCAAAGCAGAATGAAGATGCGACAACTGACTTGCATGGTAAATTGCCGTGCTTAAATAGCATGCCATAGTAATATATGTCTACTTGCACACTATTGGTTAAACGGCAAGTTTCGCTTTTTTCTCATTGGTGCAACGTAAATAAAATTGAATTTAATTTACGCAATATGTCGGCCATTAATTTGTGTCGTTACAACACTTTCCTCTCTGAAAAAAAGGAAAAAGAATTCCTCTCTGCGAGGCTAGATAATAAATGCATGACAGAGTTCGAACCAAGTTAAGCAAAAATATGATGAACCATAAATGCTGGGCTTAAATATGCTTGTTGGTTGCTTCAACAATGATATGATGCCAGGTAACCACTAGGAATTGCTACACAAATTGTTAGCTCTAGTGGTCGGTCTTACCACGTGAGGCAAAATAGAGCAGTGTAAGTTTTGGGAGCCGCAACGTGAAGATTTCGAGGTAAATCGCCTCTGAATTTGCCAGGTTTAAGTGAAAACCTAAGCATGTTGGATCGTCGTCAATGTGTTTGTATACGACCAAAGGAGCTAGAGTGCTCGACGTTGTGGTCATAAAATTTGTAGAGTGGTCTTCGTGCAATTGATGAAGTTGAGATATGCATTGAAATTGGCCTGTACCATGATATGAAGCTGATCACTACTTAGTGTTGCCACACGAAAGCGTTAGCTCTAAGTAGCTGGTCATACCAAAATAGGCAGTGTGATGTCATGTGTGATAAATAAATTATAATGTAAAAATATATACATTAAAATCAAAGGTAACTGCATAAAAATATGTACACGAACATTGCCTCAGAGATGGCATAATACCAAAGAACTGTTCAAAAATGCTACACAATTGTTAGCTAAGAACAGCTGGTTATGCCACGTGAGACAAATACGAAAAAATAACGTAAGGTTAAAAAAATATTTTGATCGTTAATGTTTATATTTTTTTTAAAAATCAATAACGCATTATACAAAGTAGGATATTGAGATTGTGGGCAGACGGAGCCTGAGACGTGTGTAGAAGGTTGAACATCTCTCAGGATCAGGTGGTTCGATAAACGGTTTCAACCTGTCTATGCTTACTGATGTCGGTGTAGCGCCTTGCATAATAATGAAGTATTTGGGTAGTCTGATCAAAATCGGGTAAGGACCGCGATACTTTGGTTGTAGTGGTGCACCAGCATTGTCGTTGCGAACGAGTACTCTCTTGCAGCTGTGGAGCTGTGGGTTAACGAAGACTGGACGAGGCGTATGTCTCGGCTGCTGTTCGGACATGTTACCGAAATGAAGTCGAAGGCGAGTAGCTTCGTCTTGTGGGTCATCTTGTGCCGGAAGAAGACGTGGGAGCTGACTAGGCAAGCGTAGATCCATGCCATACAAGAGTTGTGACGCAGATGTTTTAATGGATTCACGAGTACGGGAACGCATGGCAAGCAGAACTAAAGGTAGTGCATCGACCCAGTCGGCATTAATGGACGAGGATGATAAAGCAGCTTTGAGTTCCCTATGCATTCTCTCTACCATGCCATTAGCTTGGGGATGGTAGGCAGTCGTCTGGGGTAAGATGCATCCCATGTACCGCAAGGTGGTTTTGAAACGATCAGATGTGAAGCAAGTGCCTCTGTCCGTGATGACCTCATTGGGAACACCATAATTGGATATCCATGCAGAGATAAAACGTTAGTTACTTCGTCTGCAGAAATGATGCCAAGAGGTAATGCCGCAGGCCACCGTGTAAATCTATCGATCATAGTTAGAAGGTAGCTGAAACCTTGAACCTTTGTCAGATGAACTATGTCGATGTGGACGATGGCTAGGCGAGAAGTAGTTCGAAATTGTTGCAACTTAGAACGAGTGTGTCGTTTGATCTTATTTTTCTGACAAATAGCACACTCGGAGACCCATCGTTTAACATTCTGCCTAAGTCTGTGACCCCAGAAAGTATCTGTAAGAAGTCCGACAGTCGCTTGGCTTCCTCGGTGAAAAATTGAGTGAATTGAATCGAAAAGTTTTCTCTGAAGTCTGGCCGGCAGAACTGACTTGTTGGGCTGCGTACCCGTGAAGTAAACAATTGGTAAGCCTTCCCACAGACGGCATATGAACTTGGTTGGGTGACGGGCTATTGATCTTTGAATGTGAATGTCACCGCGTTGTTCAGTTCGCAGGAGAGTTGGCGTTAGTGCAGGTTCACTGAGTGCCACGGAGTTGACATGAATGGTGACGGCGAAGGTGGTTGTAGAGAGACGTCTGGCCTGGAAAGGGCATTTGCAATGAAGTTCTGTTTGCCCTTGACGTGAAAGACGTCAAATTGCCATTCGCTTAGACGAGAAAGCTGTCTTTCACTCTAGCAGGGTACTTGGCGATAGATGAAGTTGCGTTTCGAAGTGCACTAACAAGTGGTGCATGATCTGTGAAAACAACAAATCTGCTACTGCCAATGATGCTGATAAAACGGCGCACTGCGTCGTGGATGACGAGAAGTTGTCGACCGAAAGTGTAGTACCTCGTTTTTACTGGTTGGAGAGTACGCGAGTAGAAACTGATAAGCTTCCGAACTCCGTCGATCTCTTGTTCCAACGTGGCTCCAATATCGAATTCAGATGCATCTGTCGTGAGTAGAAATGGCTTTTCAAAATCTGGGTGTGTTAGCATTGTGGCATTTGCTAACGAGTTGATGGCAAGTCGAAGTAATTCCTCGTCTTCGGATGACCAAGCAATAATGGAATTCTTGCTAAATCTTTTTCGGTTTCGCAGGTGCCTGCACAAAGGATAAAGTTGTTTTGAAAGGTCCGAAAGGAACTTGCGATAATAGTTTAGTACTCCCAGGATTTTCTGCAACTCGCTGACAGTCCTTGGTGACTTGATATTCTTGATAGAATTCGTCTTTGACGGCAACGGTTGAATACCTTGGGCCGTGATACGATGCCCTAAGAAGTCCACGGATGTAGTTGGAATCTGCTTCTTGTCACAGTTGATCTTGAGTCCGTGGTTGGACAAGCGTGAGAGGACATTTCGTAGATGCTTTTCATGAGATTCTAGATCTGGACTGAATACCATAATGTCATCGAGATATAACATACAATAAGCAGAGTCGTCGCGAAGTATGTTGTCCATGAATCTTTGAAATGTCTGAGTAGCACACTTAAGTCCAAAAGGCATGTAAAGATATTCGAAAAGGCCAAATGGAATGATGACTGCAGTTTTCTCGATATCCTCGGGTGCTACTGGAATGTGAAAGTAGGCTTGTCTGAGGTCAATCACTGAGAAGAAATTGCTGCCATTGAGTTTTACAAGTAAAGTGTTAATATTTGGAATAGGATATGCATCCGATTTTGTCACTGAATTTAGCTTACGGTAGTCTCCGCCGGCTCTGTACTATCCGTTTGATTTAGAGACTAAGTGCAGTGGTGACACCCATGAACTTTTCGATGGTCTGATGATTCCCTCTTCCAAAAGCCTTGAGAATTCTTCTTGGGCAGCTTTCAGCTTAGCAGGAGCCAGTGGTCGCTTCTAGAGTGCAATAGGTTGTCCTTCTGTGACGATATGATGCATCGTGTTGGAGATTTGTTGCTCTGACTTGTTAAGATCGAAAAACGATTTGTATTTTCGAAGAGCTGCTGATATCTCTGCTGAATTATGCACTGGTGTTGGCTGAATGACCTGTAACTCCAAACGCTCGGAGGCAAGTGTCCAAAAACTGTGCTCAAGTCCGGTGGAGGGGTCGATGATCTTTTGATTGGCAAGATCAACAATGAGCCGAAATTTCAGAAGGAATTCAAGACCTATTATATTATGTGAGACCTTGGCAATGATGAAGTTGTGAGAAAATTCACGTCGTAGACCTATGTTGAGTGTGCGGTATTCACAGCCATATGTTGGTATGGGCTCGCCTGTAGCTGTTGCGAGAAGAACGCCTAGCGACATCTCGGCCATTGAATCACCTTTGAGAACTGAGACTGCCGCACCTGTGTCTACGATGTACTCTTCGCCAGTTTTGAAATCAAGAAGGAGCAGAAGCTCGTTGGGCTGTTTGGCCGGGTCATGAAAACAAGTAGGCTGGTGATTGCATCCGGCATTGTCTGTTTGGTTCTTTATGTGAAAAATTCGGCGTGGACGAAAAGAGTCGACAGGGATGTCGGATTGTAGTTGGCTTCTTCCCTGTGGCGCCGGTGATGTCGATGACGTGAAGAAAGTACGGTCTTCTACTTCCTGCGCCAGACGTTTCCCGATACTGATGCACCCTCGTGCCTGCGGTCTGTTGTCCTTTCCGTCAGCTGTGGAAATTGGCACTCATTCGGAAATTCTTCGGGACGACAAAGACAGGCTTGGCATGAATAAAAAAACTTCTGGTGGTTATAACACCAGTTCTTTGGGGCATATTTCTTAAAGGATCGCGGAGATCTCGATCGCCGCCTACCGTTATAATTGAGCTTAGGAACGAATTTGGGTCGAGCATTCACTTGATTTAGCTCGGATTTGGTAATGGCCAATCCTTCCAGAACTTTAGCCATGTTCGCCACTGTCCTCTCTAAACAGGAGAGTCTATCATCTTGCGGGGTTGAAGAAAAGGATGATGGATTCACTTTGGGTTCCAAAACCCTATATTCTAACTCACATCTCTCAGATAAATTATCTATAGAGAGAGTGTTGGGGAGCTGTCTGGCAAAGACTTTTAATGTTTGTGGAAGATTGTTAATAAAAACAACCTTAGCCTCATGGTCAGAAATGTTGGTTTTATACCAACATTTCCGTAATTCCCTCGGTATTTCGATGGGGCCAAGGTTTGGCATGTCTAACTGCGCATATTTGTTTATTATCTGTGGGCCCAAGCAAGGATTCTACTTCGTTTTGTAGGCCCAAAATTGGATTAGGTAGCTTCCTAATGGCCTCAAGCTTAGGATAAATCCGTCGCTGCAATTCAGAAGGTAGTTTAGCAAAAACATTCGACAGTTTTTGATGACTGTCATAATCAGGAAACGGGGAGAAAGCGGAGTCTACGCGCATAAAGAATAGTTCACTATCTCCATCCCAAACAGGAACATCAATATCTAAAATTGGACCTGACATTCTTATAATCTTACGGGATCTTAAAAGCATAAATTTATAAGCAATATGAAAATATATAAATATACTTTAACGAAACGCTTACCCACAAAAAGCTTCCACAGATGAATGAGCGCAGAACAAAAGCACGCCAAAGTAGCTGCTTCCAAAAATTGAAATTATCCGCAATTGAGCCTGTCGAGTACGTACGGTGCCGTTTTGTACGTAGGAAAGATGAACAGAGGCCCCGTTGGCCTTTGATGCCAATGTATTATTATTATTATATCCCCAAAAAAAATTCAACACAAATCCACGAATATATATCCAACAAAATTCCCAGAATACCACGATCAGGGTAAAGAAAACGCAAATGTTAATCGATTTTTATCCCAAATAAATGAAAAAGGAAGTCAATTTTATTTATACAAAAATAATCAGAACAGTAATCAATATCCTGGCGCGGTCGCCAATTTTGTAAACGCCCCGGCCTCAAGTAAATGCCGTACGACATTACAAACTCGGTTAATGTGCTCTGAATATAGATTTTTTACTGATAGGGGGGCCCTTAAGAGGGCCTGGTCGTGCGTTCTCCTGAATTATTCAGAGTGTAAAGATGTCCTAGAGCCTTGGGTGGACTCTGGTTGTTGTTCCTCCTGTTGTCGAGTTGTAATCACGATGTGGAAACGTCGTTCAGGTTCTGCAATTAATTGGCTCGTCTCGCTGGTTGTACCGCAACAAGATGAGTCACGGATGTAGCCAATTGTTGGTGAAACTATGAAATCACAAGCGTAGGTATTGACAGCCGACAGAACGCACACGCGTAACGCAAAGCAGAATGCAAATGCGACAACTGACTTGCATGGTAAATTGCCGTGCTTAAATAGCATGCCATAGTAATATATGTCTACTTGCACACTATTGGTCAAACGGCAAGTTTCGCTTTTTTCTCATTGGTGCAACGTAAATAAAATTTAATTTAATTTACGCAATATGTCGGCCATTAATTTGTGTCGTTACACTAACTTCAATTACCAATTATTTATTTAGTTATGAAAAAGATGAATAGCGGTAATTTTAATCGAAAACAATATTGACCTGTCGCAATTATATATGACGACAAAGACAAAATAGTTTTATTTTTGCCGAAAAGAAATATGCACATCATTTACCATGTAAGTTAGGAAAACTGTTTATATAAGCTTCCCTTACCATACATTCAATTATATTATACATTCAAATTATTGCTTTTTGCAAATTAAAATATCTGCAAAGCATTTAAGACATTAGTTGAAGAAGATCTTGTAGATAAATTAAGAATGCAAGATTATACGGAGAGCCGTACAAAGATTTGCCACTATTTGAAATTGTATTTTTTAACAATAATTAATAAAATGAGGAATAATTGTTCTGGTTTTATCAGCGCGAAACACCTATCTATTTCGGGTGTTGGAATGTTCGAACACTGCTTGATATCGGCAGCCAAGCAATCACGGCCAAATCTTTATATGACTACCAGATTGAAGTTGCATGCCTGTCTGAAGTCCGACTGCCCGGCACAGGTTCAACGAAGATAAAAGAACCGTCGGCAGAATCAACGTACTTGATGCATCACAGCGGACCAGTTGACGGGTCCGGACAACACGGTGTAGCCATTCTACTTGGTCCTACGGCGCAGAGAGCCATGCTGGCTTGGAATCCTGTATCACCGAGGATCGCAACGGTACGACTGAGAGGGAAACCTTTCAACATCACAGTGGTAGCCGTCTACGTACCAACCCTCGCATCTGATTCAGATGTGAAAGATGAGTTCTACGACCAACTCCAAGAGACTATCAACGGAATTTCCAGAGGCGACATACTGTTTGTCGCTGGTGACTGGAACGCACGAACAGGACCTTCTGACTCATCCACCAGACACATACTGGGAAAGTTTGGTCTACGTGAACGCTGCGAGAACGGAGCACGACTTATAAACTTTGCAGATGTCAACCATATGTGCGTTATCAATACGCGTTTCCAACACCCTCGGAAGCATTTGCTCACCTGGTATTCAAACGATGGTCACACAGCCTATCAGATCGACTACATCCTGGTACGGTCGCGTTGGATGTCTTCTGTCGAAGATTGCAGGTCATACCGAGGAGCTGAAACTGGCAACCGAGGAGGGTCCGACCACACTCTAGTACGTGCCAAATTGAGGCTTCATCTCAAGTCCCGACGGCGCCGTCAACCTACGAGACGCTTGAATGTTGCAACCCTAACGGACCCATCCCGTTGTACAGCACTATCTGCCTCAATCACTGCAAAGTTGACTTCCGCTGACGATGGAACTCATGCCGTAGATAAAACCAATGTGGAGCATCAATGGAATAACTTGAAACTCTCTACTCAGCAAGCTGCGCTAGAAACGCTCGGAACCATCAAAAGTCACCATAAAGACTGGATCTCTGAACGCACGATACGGGCGTCACAAAAAGCAAGAGATGCCCGGATGAATAACGCGCCTAATTATCGCCACCTGAGACGTGAAACCACGAGGTCTGCTCGGGCTGACCGTAAGCAGTACTGGGATGAAATGGCTTCCGCCATGGAATCGGCTGCAAACGTCGGTGACTTCGGGGGTCTCTTCCGTCTTTTACGTAAAGCATCTGGTAAGCGCAATGCAGAGACAATTCTACGCAGCGCAACAGGAGACTTGATTTCTGAAGTCAATGGCAAAATCGCAAGATGGGTTGAACATTTTTCGCAGTTATTGAACCGACCATACAGTGGCCGCTCCCCACCGCAACCACCTACAACATCTACACCCAGCTACGACGTGGACTGCTCTTCCCCAACTGAGGCTGAGATCGCTACGACCATCCAGCGCATGAAGAACAAGAAATCCCCCGGTGAAGATGGAATACCTGCGGAGATCTACAAGGCCTGTATAGGCACACTACTGCCATCAATACATCGACTGTTCTCTTCTATCTGGGAACAGGAATCATGCCCGTCAGACTTCGGAATGTCAATCCTGCTACCGTTTCCCAAAAAGGGTGATAGATCAAGGTGCGAAAACTACCGTGGTATCAGTCTTCTCAACACCGCATCCAAGCTGTTGGCGTCGATTCTATTGAACCGCTTCTGTAATGAGCGGCATGCCCGTACTCGTCCCAATCAGGGTGGGTTCCGCCCAGGCAAAGGCTGTGTTGATCAGATCTTTACATTACGGCGAGTTTTGGAACATCGCAACGAATTTCAACAACCAACCGTCGCTTGTTTTATTGATTTCCGAGCTGCTTTTGACTCTGTTGATCGCGACTCCCTATGGAACATCATGCTGCTCGACGGAATGCCCATAAAACTCGTCAATCTGATCAAGGCCTACTATGCAGCCACGAAAGCCAGAGTACGTGTTTACGGAGAAGAATCGGATGAATTCAGTCTGCGCACTGGGGTTCGACAAGGATGTCCCTTGTCACCCATATTGTTTAATTATGCGGTTGACTGGATTCTGAGCAACGCGCTAACTGGGTTCCGAGGCGTTCAAGTATCAAATAACCTATGGCTAACGGATGTTGATTACGCAGACGATGCTGTTCTCCTTGCTGACAGCTTTGGGAGCATGCAAACCGTTTTTGATCAAGTGGCCCAATTTTCATCAGCTGTTGGTCAGGAAATCGATGCCGACAAAACAAAAGCCTTCGCCATCGGTGTATCTTCATCTGATGAGCAGCTCACGGTGTACGACAGCCCAATCGAAACAGTCGACGATTTTACGTACCTTGGCTCAAAAATACTTCCAACTGGTCAAGCAAAGAATGAAGTCCGAACACGCATCGACCGTGCCAGACTTGCTTTCTTACATTTGAAGAACTCACTTTGGAGAAGAAGTGAAATCAGCCTCAAAACGAAAATCCGAGTCTACCAGGTTACTGTTCGCCCTGTGCTACTGTATGGCTGTGAGACTTGGCCATTACGTTCTGAGGACTCCAAAAAGCTTAAAGTATTCGACCATTGGTGCCTTAGGTACATCACAAAGACAAAATGGATGGACCGGGTGTCGAACGCATCTGTTCGTCACCAATGCGGGGACATCATGCAACTATCCGTCTGGATCCAACATCGTCGACTTCAATGGTTCGGGCACGTACTACGCAAACCCGAAGACGAACTGGTACGGCAGGTGATGAACCCAGGTCAATGTGCAAACTGGCGCCGCCGCCGAGGTGGGCAACTGAAGACATGGCTTGCAACAATCAAATCGGACATGGAACTCCTAGGTTTACGCAATGTTTATGGTCCGCGTCACTGGGAGCGTCATTGGCCCTCTTTATGTGCCAAAATGGCTGCCAACCGCCCGGCATGGAGAGGCTTAATTCGGGATATCAATGGAGCCGGCTTATCCTCTAAAAGGAGTCAGCCGCAGTAAAGTAAAGTAAAGAAGTTAATTTTTCTGTCTGGTAACTTGCCTGAAATCTAACTCATCGTTAATTAAGGCCACCATCATTATTTAAAGTATAATTTCTTCTAACAAAATTTATTGAATAAAATTTATTACTTATATTTCGCACTCTAATACTACTGCCACTACTACTAACTGTGAAACTACGAGTAGTAAAAGTAAAACAAATAACAAATACATCTACCACGCTTAAGACTAATGCTTCAAATAATTCTAATACTATTACTTATTATACTAATAATATCATTACTACTATAACTACTTCCGTTTTTACTACTTCTAATTCGAATACTACTACTTATACTATTACTCCCTCTTACTACTACATCAATAGTTTCTATTACTTATATTACTTCTATTTCTGCTACTGCTGATTTTGCTTCTACTACTACCAATACACATACTACTTCTTCTTCTACTAGTACTAATACTATTACTAATACTAATACTATTACTAACACTACAACTCATGCTACTATTACATCTTCTCCTCCTATACTATTACTACTACTACTACCACTACTGCTAGCAGTACTATTACTACTACTAACGCTACTGCTATTACCAATTCTACTAATAGTACTTCAATTAATAATATTACTTTTTCTAATTCTGTGGCTACAACTAAAGCTATTACTGCAACTGGTACCACTACTACTACTACCGCTACTGCTGATAATACTGCAGCTTCTACTACTACTATTACCATTTCTAGTAATGTTATTAATTCTTGTTCTACTTCTACTAATACTGCTTCTACTACCACTACTAAAACTCCACTTGTCTATAATAATAAGCTTACACATAATAATAAATATAACAGAACGAATGCTTCCATTATTTGTTTATTACTCAAAGTCTACTAGTTCCAAGATTTTTCCTATTTCTACCACTACGTCACACACAAACTTATTAATATTCTAAATTCTGCGTTTTACTATTTGGACAAGTTTTCAAAATTTATTAAATACGCTGCATTTTATATCTCAAAATTTATTTCGTTTTTCGAAACTTCATATGCTTCATATCATCAGGATCTTTGGAAATCTGAATTGTTACAAAAAATATCTAAAAATTATTCTAGATTTAGGACATGGTAAATTTTACAAATTGCTACTCACGCTAAATATACGTTTACCTTTAAATTATTTGAACACTTATGTAGATTAGCTGAAAGCACACACCAGTATCTATACTTTCTCTTGAATTTATTTAAATTAGAACAATTAAGTGTATAAAACATTGCACTTATCTTTAGCCAAGTAACAGGCAACGATTGGCTATGCTTGAAATAATTACTTAAGATTAGCTAATTGCACCACCCGTGCAATCAATTATTGTTAAATTTAATTGCCTATATATGTATATGTGGCGAAATCTGCAAACAGTTAATGTTCTTGACTGCAGCGAAATTTTGTAGCCGACATTTCCAGTCAAGTTTAATATATGCTAGACTGCTAGAAGTCAGAGCCGCCTATCTAACTTTGATTTCCATAAATATTCAATGCGGTTTGATCCTCGATAGTCCGTTTTCCGTCGTACTCTGTTGATGATCATGGTAGATCGAAAAGCGTCAGCGCGTGCGACAGGCGATAGTGTTGCTATGTTGTCCGACGACTGGTTAAATACAATGGGATTGTTGTTTTCTTCAAGCTCGCAAACTTGGTGTAAAGAATAATCTGTGTAATTCTTTTTTGTTTAAGCGAGAAGAAGTAATTTATTTACATGTGGGAATCCGCGCACATTCGAGAAGGTTTTTTGTGCAAACAGTGATAAACAGACAAAGTGTATTATCTAGAATTTGTCGAGCCCGACACTTTGGCTTAATCTCTATATGGTTTGAATCTCACACATAATTATTCGAAACATTGAATGGAATGTTGTGGACTCGGTTGCTGAATAGATAGACAGTACAGAACACGCCTGTAATCTGATATTATGAACTGTCATTGTAGTGCAATCAATCATAAAATTATGAAATCAAGTTTGCGAACTTGGTATAAAAATGATATAATCTTAAGATTTGTACTGCTAAATGTATATGCATACTGGACAAGTTTTTATACCAAGATCGCAACATTTATTTATTAATTGTTATCACTGCTTGTGGAACCAATGTTCGTATAATCATAAATTATTGCTTTTTTGCTTGTAATAATATAATTTGCGTAATCGATGCATAAATATACAATGATGTGAATATCACCTTTTTAATTGACTGGATCGTCAAAATAAACACTGATTCAGCTATGACTGAACAGGAAATCTAGAAATTGTCACCTGATGGCCCTCTGTGTGATTCGGAGTCACGGATTAGCAGAGATTATTTATATAATTCAAGCTGGCAGACTTGATATACACCAAAATCCAATTATTGAAGGGGGTCGCACAATTTGAAACATTTGCTGCCCCCTTCCACATAAATATTACTTTGCTCTATAAAATACTGATAAATTGCACTCGTTTGGCGATGCACATCTTTTGTTCGGACGAAGCATTTGCTATCTAATTTCCATTAATATTTTCGTCGATGACGCGAAGGAAATAATGCTAGAAGTTGAATAAATAATTCCTTGATTTTTCCTTTATTTAACAATTAATAGCGCTACTATTATTTGGCGCATTTAACAGCGGATTTGAATTAGAATTTGTTGTAGATTAAAATTTCAAAGCAAAAATACTTTGCTCATGCTTGTCCAAATTTAACGTTCATAATTTTTGTTAAAGTAATTTTTTTATATGTTAAAAGGTCCTTTATATTACGGATTTTTAATCATATATTAATTCAAAGTGCAGGAAATATAAGGATCATGGTAATGTGAATGAGCAGGCCTGGTGGTATATATTTCCCTAAGAAAGTTGCGCTTCATATTGTTTATGTGTACATCTACATCGTTTTGCTTTTAAATAGGGCTCTTGTTAATATTCTACAATTTTAAGCGTAACTGTTTACTAATGGAAGATTGCTAGTGGTAAACCAATATAAAGTATCCTCTTAAAATTGCATTAAACGAGTTTGCAATGCTAATGATTCTCAAAGTCGACTTGAATTCAAATTAGAACAGTGGGGCCTAGATACGAAGCAGCAGCCCATATCTTTTTATCTAAATACTAGGAAAATAGTCGGACAACCTACCAAAAAGGAAGCACGCGGCAAAATAATGCCTACGCTTTACATATGTTGTATCCACCTTGATGAGTTGGGTTTTGACGATGATTCCATGGCTGCCCATTCTAAATTATTAATAAAGTCGTGTCCTAATATTAGGTAATTTAGACATTATTTTGCACATTTACGAGAGCCAAACTTATTATGGAAAAGTCATTACAATGAAGTTTTGTGGCTGTAAAAATTATCCCTTCAACGTTCTGCCTCTTCATCATGTTACTCCGTTTAGTTCTTTAATCGATTTTAAAGGAGACATTTAAGTGTTCTCCTTCTTAAGTTTAGCCTTAATATTAGTAAAGAAAACGTTGAAAGAAGCCAGATAATCAAATTCGAAAGAGAAATTTAACCACGGAAATGCTGTCACAAATCTCAGTTCAATATTATGGTGCTAAGTATATTTTAAATCTGGTAAATATACCTCCTTTTAAAAAGCTAATATTTGAAAGTAATGGCGTCTTTAAAATCAGTAATGATTAGTCATGAATAAAACTTGAAACCAGCTAGACAATTGGTAACTACAAAGAAGTAGAATCGAGAGAAATTTACTTAAATGAGCATAATAAATGAAAATATCTTTGTATTCTGTACGATGCCGTAAAATTACAGGTTGCCGTTCATCATGAGTAAGGTACAATAATAATTCTAATCATGGTTACGGTCTTGATATAAGTCCCTGACCCATTAATTAATTACGTATTACAGTATAAACTAAAATTGTATATTGTAGAAAAGGCAATTAATCCAGTAGACCGCTTTCGCCCTTATTGGGATCTCATCATGTACTGGCCAGAATTTGCCGCGGACAGGGCTCGAACCTGGGCACGTCTGCTTCGGAATCTGGTGCCCTAAACACTAAGCCACCCTGCCGCACACTACAGAACACAAAATTTTCAGTTATATACTATTTTTTTAATTTTAAACTTTGGGTCTCAATGGATGCCATAGAAGCTCCAACTAAAGTAAAAATAGACTAACCAAGCTACATTCATTACTATATGACTACTGGATAAATTGCCTTTTCAACACTACACAATTCTTTGTCTATACTGACATACGTAAGTAATTAATGCGTTAGGTGCTTATATCAAGACCTCAACCTTCATTGTAATAATTGTTATCACCGCCCGCGCAACCACTTGTCGTTTGGCTATATAAATGTTCAGTTACAATAAGTCGGTTATATTGCAATTTAAAAAAAATTTGTAGGCTCTTCATTTTGGAGCGCCATATCAATGGCAATACCTAAAAATTTAATTGAAATAGAGGTTGTTTAGAGAAATGGAAATAGAAAGAGAAAATAGATATCCGAGTAAATTGCCTAAAACAATTTGAACATTGTAAATGAAATCAAATCTGATAAGGAAAATCTAGCAAAAAATCGCTTTATGGGTGAAACGTAGCATTTTAGTGAAGAAGAGAAAAATGATATATAAAATTGATTGATGGTGCCATTCTGTGTAGATTATTCAAACGAATTTGACCATTCTGACTAGATTAATGCATGTGCTTTGCTTTTATCTTGCTAACCACGATTGTTTAGCCACATTACTGTGGAAGAATTCCAAAAAGCTTAAGTTTAATGCAGACATTTAAAATCGAGAGAAATAAAATGGATTAGAAAAAGATATAAACTGAATGAATTACGTGTAAAGCAACGTTTACCGGGGATTAGATCAGTCACAACATGCAAAAGTTTCGCGTCTAATGTCATGCTTTTTTTTGAAGTGATCGTAAATGAAGAGTTTTAGCAGTCCAGTTTACGTTGCAAACTCCAATGAAGTAGAGGAAGTAGATGACTTTTAAACTGGTGAATAAGATTAATGGAGTTCAACCTAACTAAAAGGAAGCCCTGCAAAGTGATCCGATGTTCTTAATAAAAAAATGCAAAAGAATAGCTTAGAGGAGTTGAAAAATTTACCTGCAGGCTATTGAATAACGGCATTAAAATCACACGTGCACATAATATTATAACTTTTGTTCATGCTGGCTTTGGTTTATCCTTCTGGTTCTATTTGAAATAATTTGTTTCTAGGTGTCCAACACCTAATACACAATTACATGTAAAATTCCGTATTGAAAATGTCATTTTCTATTTTGTTGATATTATTTGTAGACAATTTTGAAATTTAAGTAGGATTAAATACATCAATTATACAACAACAAACAGGATGCCGGAATCTCATATGTTGAGGCATGTGCGCACACACACATACACACACACAACACTCGTTTAAAAATCACCATCTTATATTAAAATAAAGTACGACTGTCCTTTCTTTCTTAGCTCACGTATAAGAAAACTGCGTAAAACAGCTTCCGCTGTGGGAAACTCAATCTCATTTTTTAAAATTTAAATGAAATTTGGAAATCCATTTGATCTTTATTATGATTTTTATGAATAGTGTATTCAGATCTGTATTCTTTAACACACATATTGGCGCAATGTGAGGTTGGTTAATTTCTTCAGTTTAAGAAATATTTTCAATAAATCTCTTCTGCTATAGTGGAAACAAACCCTAGTTAGTTTCGAATGATATTGAATTCGATTCTTCGGTAAGTGGCCATTTTAGTATGCGTGGCGCACTGAACAAAGTTTGCATGAACAGTGATAAAAAAATTGGACGGTTCGTTTTCACAGAGCGTATCTTTTATAATTATGTTTAGCTGTCATTCTTGTATAAAAAACTATCTGTATTTATTTTTGTCATAATAAACCAAGAAGAGTTTAGTGTAGAAAAGGCAATTCATCCAGTAGACCGGTTTCGTCCTTATTGGGAACTCATCACGTAATGTCCAGGGCTCGAACCTGTGCACTTCTGCTTTGGAATCATGTGTTCTAACCACTGAGCCACCTTGCCGCACAATACACAGAATGTTCAGTTATATACTAATAAATATTTCTAGATTATTTTTTCCTTTAGATGGAGTCAATATAACATATTTAGACTTAAATTTCCGAACGATGAGTAAAATAATTCTTATCCCCAACCGCGCAACCAAGTTTTATTTAAGTAATTTTATTTTATTAAAAATTAAAGATTCCTCTGCATTTTTTAACTCTTTGACTAAATAAATCGGATTGTGTATTCTGTATAAATTTATTTTGACATAATTTTCTTTTGACTTGGTAGGGCATCTTTGCTTTTCTGGATTGTGTTTGTGGTTCAACACATTATCAAGATACCGATGTTTCATTAGTTTAGAATTATCACGGATATTTTTTGGCACTAACGTTCTTAACTGCTGATTTACTTCATTATTTAATTTTAACCCGTATTAAATTTTATTTTGTGAAATTGGGTTAGCGTATTGTTATGGAAGTGCTATCCATTTCATATCTGATTTCAGAAAATTTACCTTCAATCTTTGAAGTATAAAATCAAAAAAGCAAACCACATGCATTTAATCAACACTCATCTCACAGAGTAGAGAGATAATTTATTTTCGGTCGAAAATGAAATTATAATTGCAGACGAGATTTCATTTCACAAATTACCAATTTAACAACAATGACACTGATCAGAAAAAAATACTTCAGTAAATGACGATAACAGCAGCCAGTGCGTTGCTCAAATTAACCTTCAAACGACTTTTAGATAAAGCTTGGCAATTAAAAAAAATTAATTTAAAAAATGAAAAACTTTAGAGTTATAAAATCCATTTGACAGTTCTAAAAGTCGCAATATTATTGCAAATTTCTAGAATAGGTGACTATTCCTCATTCCACAATTTCTTCATTGTTCAACGAAGTTTTCAGATTCGATAAAAACATTTTATCACAAAATATACTTGATTAATATCAAAATTTTCGCAGGCACAGATTCCCTGCATAGTCGCCTATATTTTTCTCAATGATATATGCGAGTAATAGGAGTTTCAACCCCCCCCACCTGAGGCCGCGTTCGCGCCAATCTCTCTTTTTAAAAGAGAATTTCCACGCAAAATGGCCATAATGAAAAACGTACGAATAAAAAAAACTGCTGGATATTGCAATAATAAAAAATACTAATTGTTATGCAAATTTTATTTAGTAAATAGGCGCGCTTTCTGCGATCAAATTTATAATATAAAAATTCTATTTAATATTTAAATGTTTTTCCAGATAATATGGGATTTAATGAATTTTTTACAAATTGGCACACATGTTAGCAGGATATATAAATAAGTTAACAGTATAATTGCAAGAAATTAAGTTTTTTCTTGATGAAACGTTTATTATTAAATTTAGAGAGTCTGAATAAGAGACCTAATCCACATGGGAAAATAAAATAGTGTCGACCGAGTCAAGGTGCCAGCAAACGAATTTGTTTCTCTGTTTACTTCAGCATCGACTTTATGTATTCGGCCTTCACCTGAATTTTCACCTTTGCTTGCACTATTCTATGTTGCCAGACAAAAGCTTTGTTCTAAATATTTGAAGCCCCGCTGTGAACGCAAACCATCCCAATTAGAAACTCCAGACAGGATTCACGGCCGTTCAGGAATTATCGACTCAATGGATTGCAATCAAATTTGAATTGCAAGGAGACAAAACGCATGCAGAATTTATGTGTAGTTCATTACATCAGTTTTGTGTCAAGCATCAATAAATCTTTAAGAAATTATGCAGACTTAAACGACTGCCAGGTGAGCTTTCCCTGGATAGTGAGTCATAGATTAAGTGGCGCGTGTTCTAGCTATCAGACACTTTGCCGTGTTTTGTACCGCAGGAGGCCATCATGGTTATAATTTTTCTTTCAGAAATGACACTTTGCCCTACGCTACTCGGTGTGCAATGTTCCAACGTCTATTGAACCATCACAATATGCTCCAACACACTATGATCGATTTGCCATTATAGTCAGGTCTATAATGGCAAGTCGATCATATTGTGTAATCAACCTAATACGAAAAGAAAGACTTTCCAATCTCAATGAAGAACAGAAGGCAAACAATAATGGCTTTAATAATAGAATTTTGTGATTGTACCACAAATAATGAGCAAAAAACATCAAATCAACTCAACGTGGATCGGGCTATTAGTTTCTCGTTTGAACAAATTTCAAGGTAGAAAGATAATTGATTTTCAACGCGCCGACGGAGCGCAGCCTTCATTAGTTCATAATCACGTGTCACAAAAAAATATCTGGGTTAATCTGCCGGTTTAAAACAGACGTCTGTTGTGCTCGTTTACACGTTACAAACACAGAACTGGATTCATGTTGCCTGAAAGTGTTGAGCACAATCCAGGTTTTCTTCACGGCGTGGTAGCCTACAATGCGTGCAGCGCAACAGTGTTAACTGATGCCAACATAAATTTCTTCGCTAATATAAAGGCATTCATTTTGACTGAGCAATCATTGCACTGGCCAAATGCCTGTTGAGCCACCATAGATTGCTCCCAAAAATAAATAGCTGACACTCCACTATAGTGTACCTTCTATACTATTGGGCATTCGGGTCTTGCCATGGTATATTTAATAAAATCCGTCTAGAAAGACTGCCTCAGTCCCAATGAAGGAGACAATACGAACCATTTCAAAATGTGGACGACACCGGTTTACTGGATTAATTACGTTTTCTAAATTATATAACGCTTAGTTTATACGGAAAATTAATAATATCAAGTTCGAAACATTGATTTAAATAATTAGCACTGCTCGCGCAATCAGTGTTCGTTTAATTCAGTAATGGCTATAATGAAAAGGCTTAAAGATTGGAAATAGAAGGCATAGAGGGCTTATCTTGCCTCTGTGTACAATTATTCACAAAATAATTCGATAAACTATGAGTTCAAATAAAACTAATTAATTTAACATGTAAGACATAGGTTTACATATAACGAAATTACGAGTAGTCTATCCGCAACTACCTTTTTCCCTCTTTCTCTTCCTCTTCGCCATTTTAAGTGACATGATAATCGAGGAATTTTAAAAAAATAAGTACAATATTTATAATTGTTGTCAAAAGTTCAAATGTGTAAATTTAATTTCAAGTTTATATCGCTTATTACGTGGACGGTCAAAATATTCTCACAGAATGATATAATTCGATATGTTTATACGTTCTTTAAATTTATAAGTAAAAAAATATATAGACATTATGATTTTTAACTAGTCAATCTCTCTATCAGCTGAGCAGCTGAAATACTATATACTGATTAAGCCAGGCAGTTAACACATTCTAGGTAGTGGAGAAGGCCTCACAGGAAGAATCCAGGCTTTAGAAATTTCAGCAATAATGACAATCTCATCAGGGTCAATAACACCACGAATGAGCCCTAGATCACCAGCGTGCAGACGCGACAATCATTCAGGTAATTCTTCACACAATACCTGGCGTGTCTTTATCAAGTGGTGGTAGCCAGTATCTTTGGAATAGCGTTAATATTCTAAAAATTAGCAGCTGTGACGTATATTGGGATGTAACTTCCCTAACGTTTTCCGACAGAACTGCCATTTAAAGGTCTACCACATTGAAAGAATCGATAGGTGATATGCTGTTTTGAATCAAACGCCTGCAGTATTGTGAGTCAGAGGGAAAAGATCGGCATAGCACCATACAGTGTGTTTAGAAGCAGAGGGTTTGTTAAGGAAGACAAGTCGTAGAATTACTATTAAACTCTTAAACTGAAATACTGTAATTTTACTGGTGAATACTGGAGCCTATGTTTTCGTTGTGCAACGTACGATAGAAGATTTCGTGCAGCAACTTTTGCGGTCTAGATAGCTGAAGATCAAATGTGCACTAACTTATGCATATATGATGATATATAACCAATATCTTCTATTTTTCTTGGTTTATACTTCATTATATAAGTGCTTAGGACTATCGGTTGTAAGCACTTTTGAATATGCCTTTTGAGGCTTAATAGTCTGTATTTCACAGAGTTGATATGCAGCCTTCATGGAAGGGGGGACAATTTCCGGGTCGATGAAAGAGTTCCAAATTACAAACGAGGCTATAATGCAACACTTAGAGCCGAAGAATTTGTATTGACCCTCTCTTGGCTACGAAATAATGTACGATATACGATATAAAATTACGTGTGGCTTCTGTTGCGTCCTTCATAGCCCAGGATCCTTAGTGCATAAATAATGATATCTATGTGGTATCTTCTTGTTTTGGAAAACATCCAGACACTTTTTTGTGATCTATTTTCCTATTATAATGCTTAGGACTTTTGGTTGAGAGCATCGTTGAATACGCCTTTTGAGACCAAAGATTCCGAGTCGCATACAGACGATACATAGCCTTTCTACGCTGTGTGACTATTGTCGGATGGTGGAAATAGTTGCAAATCCAGAACATAGATGTAATCCAGTCACTCTTTTCCCCAAATGTTTCAAACCCAAAATTAAGCGCTTTAAACGGTGGCTAGAGTTAAAAGAAGATTAGAAACCACCAAGAATATATTATGGTTCTTCAAAATATACCGGTGTTTCCTGAAGCGACACCGGAGGTTGTAGATTCCGGCGCTCTGCAGCCATTCGCACATTATTTTTTAGTTGCTATAGTTTACATTAAGAAAAAGGATTGTTTACTGTGACCTGCGTATGATTTGATGCAATAAACCGCAGTAACTAGACATGACCCGTTTATCGTATCCTCCCGGTGTGAATGATTGACGCATCATGCCAATGGCAATTTATTTGTTCAATGTTTTCCACTTTCCTCGGATATACTGTTGTTTACAAAATACACATAATGTGTTGCCAGTAATTATGGGCTTAATCGTGCCCACCTTATCATATATACCGCAGAATACGTTGACTTGAACATATTGTGTTGTGTAGAGCTCTTGGTTGTCTCATTTCTGTGTGTTTTTCTACGTATATATAATTATATTAACTAGATCTCCGTCGCAAATCACTTTCGCAAAACCTTTTTCAGGTAATTTTCTTTTCTTATTTTATTAAAGATTTTAAGATTTTTAAATTTCTAAATGTTTGAATGGTAGTGAAATATCAGTTATTAACCGGTTTTGTATTTCTGTCCGTGATAATGGCAATGCTGATAATTTTGGCAACTACTGAACAATAATCGCGTACTAGGCTGCAAAATATACGGTAAAAATCTTTAAAATGGCGTTAAAATTTTGAATCGTGAAAATGTACTGAATGGTAGGCAAGTTAGTTTCGTGGGCTGTTGGATGAATGATATAATATTTGAATGGATAGCATATGAAGAATTATCTAGTACCCAAAATTAGAAATCAACTGTACTGGTTTATTGACCTCATAAATTTGTAATGAGCACACATGACGATTATTCAAAAACACTTGTTTAGCTGGCTGGTGCCAAAGTATAATTTTGATAATCAAAAATTTACCAAGCAGCATCCTTCCGAATAAAGCAAAAATTGACAATCGCTAATATTTTGATTTTTCCAGTAGGATAAATGTCCTTTGTGTCAAGCGTCCAAAGCACAAGAATGTGAACAAAATCAAAAATCGACGGATGCCTTGAACAATATGCAGTCTCACACTCAACAATGCGCAGCATAATTATACCTCTTCCATAGAAGAACTAGTAGCAGAAAATTGGCCAAGGCGAAAGTAGCGATTTTCTGTCACCTCTGGGCATTTATTCGTCTTTTCGGTCCAGAAAGCACTGGTGCCATTATAGTCGCTAGTTAATTGAAAGAAACGAGTGCATTTCGCTTTAGCAAAGCTCAATTAATTGAGTCACCCTCGAGCCGATATCAAGAATGCTGCTTTACGTGTAATACATTTTTTTTGCTCTCCGAAGAACATGGAAATGATGACACTTAGCATCTAGGTAGCTACAGAATGACACACTGGTGTTTCTACCATATTGTAATTTGATGGGACAAATTTGGCCACTGGTATAGAAAAAAGGACAATTAGGGCAATTATTTGGGCTGAAGTCCAGACGAACAGAAGTGATCGCCTTTTGGCATGAAACGCTGAAACTCCACAACACACGGCACCTTGTCAAAACATTGCGGTTTCGATTTTATTGACACGGAGATTTAAAATTTATATTAAGTTAATTTTCGCAATGCATCATGTGCCAGATTTTCAAGCTATAGAAAATTAAAACTTCAACCATATAACTTTCAATGCCACTGAATGAAATAATTCTTTTGCACATTGACTTCGATGGCTCGCTCTCTATCGCATGTGACCGACTGGGCAATATGCTCTAATTGGTCGATACGTTTTGCTAATTGGTCGAGGTTTTATCGTGGAAGCAAATTTAAAAAAATAAAATTATAATGTGTTTGGAAGTATGCCGGCTCGGAAACCTTTGATGCCGCAATTTACTGTAACCGACAAAGGTGCACAATTCGAGTCAATAGAAATAAATCCGTATTGATTGTACCGTCCTATTATTCCACATTCTTCTGCCAAATATATAGTGGTTAAAGGGCGTAATACCGGCTCCTACTGATGAGTCGCCAGTAAGCACGAAACGAATGTGCATGAGATTATACTTTCCGTTCATGCTGCCTTTGGTTTATCCTTCTGGTCACAACTGAACTAATTTGTTACTAGGTTCGCAAAACCTAATACATACTTGCATATATATTAGTTCTTCGCAACAAACAGTATTTAACTGTAATATATTGAATTGAATGATGTCATGCTTACCGCGAAATGTGATAACTGATATCGATGAAGGCCAGAGTGTATGGTTTAACTGGAGTAACAGGTGTTCGGAAATTGTTGTAATTCTCAATTTGGGTGAACTTTAGCATAAATTTATATCCATCAGGTTGGTATCATGTACCGACTCGGAAACCATAGTGTTAGTATCCGGTACTCATCGATTTCAAAAAAGGTATCAGTTACTAACACAATAGCCATAGTGTTAGTATCCTTTACAGACTCGGTATATATATTATATAGTGTGAGTTAGCATTGAAGTCGTATTGTCGTTGACTTCAGATTATGTTAGCTTCACTATTACAGGTTTACACATTCGTCTAGGAGATTGTACCGTCCTATTATTCCACATTCTTCTACCAAATATATAGTGGTTAAAGGGCGTAATACCGGCTCCTACTGATGAGTCGCCAGTAAGCACGAAACGAATGTGCATGAGATTATACTTTCCGTTCATGCTGCCTTTGGTTTATCCTTCTGGTCACAACTGAACTAATTTGTTACTAGGTTCGCAAAACCTAATACATACTTGTATATATATTAGTTCTTCGCAACAAACAGTATTTAACTGTAATATATTGAATTGAATGATGTCATGCTTACCGCGAAATGTGATAACTGATATCGATGAAGGCCAGAGTGTATGGTTTAACTGGAGTAACAGGTGTTCGGAAATTGTTGTAATTCTCAATTTGGGTGAACTTTAGCATAAATTTATATCCATCAGGTTGGTATCATGTACCGACTCGGAAACCATAGTGTTAGTATCCGGTACTCATCGATTTCAAAAAAGGTATCAGTTACTAACACAATAGCCATAGTGTTAGTATCCTTTACAGACTCGGTATATATATTATATAGTGTGAGTTAGCATTGAAGTCGTATTGTCGTTGACTTTAGATTATGTTAGCTTCACTATTACAGGTTTACACATTCGTCTAGGAGATTGTACCGTCCTATTATTCCACATTCTTCTACCAAATATATAGTGGTTAAAGGGCGTAATACCGGCTCCTACTGATGAGTCGCCAGTAAGCACGAAACGAATGTGCATGAGATTATACTTTCCGTTCATGCTGCCTTTGGTTTATCCTTCTGGTCACAACTGAACTAATTTGTTACTAGGTTCGCAAAACCTAATACATACTTGCATATATATTAGTTCTTCGCAACAAACAGTATTTAACTGTAATATATTGAATTGAATGATGTCATGCTTACCGCGAAATGTGATAACTGATATCGATGAAGGCCAGAGTGTATGGTTTAACTGGAGTAACAGGTGTTCGGAAATTGTTGTAATTCTCAATTTGGGTGAACTTTAGCATAAATTTATATCCATCAGGTTGGTATCATGTACCGACTCGGAAACCATAGTGTTAGTATCCGGTACTCATCGATTTCAAAAAAGGTATCAGTTACTAACACAATAGCCATAGTGTTAGTATCCTTTACAGACTCGGTATATATATTATATAGTGTGAGTTAGCATTGAAGTCGTATTGTCGTTGACTTTAGATTATGTTAGCTTCACTATTACAGGTTTACACATTCGTCTAGGAGATTGTACCGTCCTATTATTCCACATTCTTCTACCAAATATATAGTGGTTAAAGGGCGTAATACCGGCTCCTACTGATGAGTCGCCAGTAAGCACGAAACGAATGTGCATGAGATTATACTTTCCGTTCATGCTGCCTTTGGTTTATCCTTCTGGTCACAACTGAACTAATTTGTTACTAGGTTCGCAAAACCTAATACATACTTGCATATATATTAGTTCTTCGCAACAAACAGTATTTAACTGTAATATATTGAATTGAATGATGTCATGCTTACCGCGAAATGTGATAACTGATATCGATGAAGGCCAGAGTGTATGGTTTAACTGGAGTAACAGGTGTTCGGAAATTGTTGTAATTCTCAATTTGGGTGAACTTTAGCATAAATTTATATCCATCAGGTTGGTATCATGTACCGACTCGGAAACCATAGTGTTAGTATCCGGTACTCATCGATTTCAAAAAAGGTATCAGTTACTAACACAATAGCCATAGTGTTAGTATCCTTTACAGACTCGGTATATATATTATATAGTGTGAGTTAGCATTGAAGTCGTATTGTCGTTGACTTCAGATTATGTTAGCTTCACTATTACAGGTTTACACATTCGTCTAGGAGATTGTACCGTCCTATTATTCCACATTCTTCTACCAAATATATAGTGGTTAAAGGGCGTAATACCGGCTCCTACTGATGAGTCGCCAGTAAGCACGAAACGAATGTGCATGAGATTATACTTTCCGTTCATGCTGCCTTTGGTTTATCCTTCTGGTCACAACTGAACTAATTTGTTACTAGGTTCGCAAAACCTAATACATACTTGCATATATATTAGTTCTTCGCAACAAACAGTATTTAACTGTAATATATTGAATTGAATGATGTCATGCTTACCGCGAAATGTGATAACTGATATCGATGAAGGCCAGAGTGTATGGTTTAACTGGAGTAACAGGTGTTCGGAAATTGTTGTAATTCTCAATTTGGGTGAACTTTAGCATAAATTTATATCCATCAGGTTGGTATCATGTACCGACTCGGAAACCATAGTGTTAGTATCCGGTACTCATCGATTTCAAAAAAGGTATCAGTTACTAACACAATAGCCATAGTGTTAGTATCCTTTACAGACTCGGTATATATATTATATAGTGTGAGTTAGCATTGAAGTCGTATTGTCGTTGACTTTAGATTATGTTAGCTTCACTATTACAGGTTTACACATTCGTCTAGGAGATTGTACCGTCCTATTATTCCACATTCTTCTACCAAATATATAGTGGTTAAAGGGCGTAATACCGGCTCCTACTGATGAGTCGCCAGTAAGCACGAAACGAATGTGCATGAGATTATACTTTCCGTTCATGCTGCCTTTGGTTTATCCTTCTGGTCACAACTGAACTAATTTGTTACTAGGTTCGCAAAACCTAATACATACTTGCATATATATTAGTTCTTCGCAACAAACAGTATTTAACTGTAATATATTGAATTGAATGATGTCATGCTTACCGCGAAATGTGATAACTGATATCGATGAAGGCCAGAGTGTATGGTTTAACTGGAGTAACAGGTGTTCGGAAATTGTTGTAATTCTCAATTTGGGTGAACTTTAGCATAAATTTATATCCATCAGGTTGGTATCATGTACCGACTCGGAAACCATAGTGTTAGTATCCGGTACTCATCGATTTCAAAAAAGGTATCAGTTACTAACACAATAGCCATAGTGTTAGTATCCTTTACAGACTCGGTATATATATTATATAGTGTGAGTTAGCATTGAAGTCGTATTGTCGTTGACTTTAGATTATGTTAGCTTCACTATTACAGGTTTACACATTCGTCTAGGAGATTGTACCGTCCTATTATTCCACATTCTTCTACCAAATATATAGTGGTTAAAGGGCGTAATACCGGCTCCTACTGATGAGTCGCCAGTAAGCACGAAACGAATGTGCATGAGATTATACTTTCCGTTCATGCTGCCTTTGGTTTATCCTTCTGGTCACAACTGAACTAATTTGTTACTAGGTTCGCAAAACCTAATACATACTTGCATATATATTAGTTCTTCGCAACAAACAGTATTTAACTGTAATATATTGAATTGAATGATGTCATGCTTACCGCGAAATGTGATAACTGATATCGATGAAGGCCAGAGTGTATGGTTTAACTGGAGTAACAGGTGTTCGGAAATTGTTGTAATTCTCAATTTGGGTGAACTTTAGCATAAATTTATATCCATCAGGTTGGTATCATGTACCGACTCGGAAACCATAGTGTTAGTATCCGGTACTCATCGATTTCAAAAAAGGTATCAGTTACTAACACAATAGCCATAGTGTTAGTATCCTTTACAGACTCGGTATATATATTATATAGTGTGAGTTAGCATTGAAGTCGTATTGTCGTTGACTTCAGATTATGTTAGCTTCACTATTACAGGTTTACACATTCGTCTAGGAGATTGTACCGTCCTATTATTCCACATTCTTCTACCAAATATATAGTGGTTAAAGGGCGTAATACCGGCTCCTACTGATGAGTCGCCAGTAAGCACGAAACGAATGTGCATGAGATTATACTTTCCGTTCATGCTGCCTTTGGTTTATCCTTCTGGTCACAACTGAACTAATTTGTTACTAGGTTCGCAAAACCTAATACATACTTGCATATATATTAGTTCTTCGCAACAAACAGTATTTAACTGTAATATATTGAATTGAATGATGTCATGCTTACCGCGAAATGTGATAACTGATATCGATGAAGGCCAGAGTGTATGGTTTAACTGGAGTAACAGGTGTTCGGAAATTGTTGTAATTCTCAATTTGGGTGAACTTTAGCATAAATTTATATCCATCAGGTTGGTATCATGTACCGACTCGGAAACCATGGTGTTAGTATTCGGTACTCATCGATTTCAAAAAAGGTATCAGTTACTAACACAATAGCCATAGTGTTAGTATCCTTTACAGACTCGGTATATATATTATATAGTGTGAGTTAGCATTGAAGTCGTATTGTCGTTGACTTTAGATTATGTTAGCTTCACTATTACAGGTTTACACATTCGTCTAGGAGATTGTACCGTCCTATTATTCCACATTCTTCTACCAAATATATAGTGGTTAAAGGGCGTAATACCGGCTCCTACTGATGAGTCGCCAGTAAGCACGAAACGAATGTGCATGAGATTATACTTTCCGTTCATGCTGCCTTTGGTTTATCCTTCTGGTCACAACTGAACTAATTTGTTACTAGGTTCGCAAAACCTAATACATACTTGCAAGATCCTTGACAAAGAGTTTTCTCCATCTGTGACATATGCCCCCCAGACTACCTTTACGATTCAACAAACTTAACTGATTGTGGTCCCATGTTCATTGCAGCATTGTAGATAATCGTGCCGTGCCTAAAACAGCTAGATGAGGTCTCGAGTGGCACTGAACGAAAATCCAATACACGAAATCGTACAGACAATCGCCTGTAGGCGTAAGATCACTTACAGGCGGCTGAGTTGAAAGTAACGCTGCTCCATGTTGCGATGGTTGGTTAGTATTGCGGGGGATAAGATCAACACGGAATATAAAATATATTTGGTAACGATGGCAATGACTATATTTGGCGCTAGTGTGAATACGAGCGGGTTCTGCACTGAAACGCATGAATGTATAAATATATGAGTCATGAGTATTCCGAAGGCAGAATACGAGTCTCAGGTATGAATAATAAAGAGGCGCATTTTATACAAGCAAACACCTGTAAATATTTCTACTTTTGTATAGAAATGTTCGCCAAGTCAATATGGCTTCTAATGATAATTTTTTGAAGTTTGATCGAATGTAAGCTGGCAAATGAATGCCTTAACAGAAAAGCTGGGAGCAACTGAATCATGTTTCAATGAATGTGATACTTTATCTGAAAAGAACAAAAGCAACTTAGCTTTAAATGAATGCGAAATTAAAACAAACTATCTAGAATGGAATTGGTCCTCGTTCAGACGGCATAGCTACCGTTTGAACTCAAGCGAATAATCAGATTTTCCTATATATATTCGTGAATTGAACGAAATAAAAATAAAATTTGGCATTAAATACCTACGCGTCACTTCACATGAATTTATAATTTCTGAATTCATATTGTGGTGCAATGATAGTAATGCAGTTTTTTTCAGCTGTTTTTGGTTTTCCAGTTTGTAGCCATACCTATTAAATTTTTTAAAGCAAGTTTGAGAGCTTGAAGTAAACACGAATCCCATTGTATTTAACCAGTCGTCAATGGGATTGGTGTTTACTTCAAACTCGCAAACTTGATTTAAAGAATTGTTACCACCACCCGTGCAAACAATTATTGTTAAATACTTATTAAATGTTTGTTGAGGCTCGTCTATTTTATGTTTAGGCTTTCCTGGATGCTATTAGATAGTTGTTGGGTTGTGCGATACGTGGCCAATCGATTAAAATATAATTCCGGTGGAAGTTTCGACTCACCTGGCCACAAATCACAAGGCCTAACAACGGCCGAGCAAAAACACCCACTAGACCAACTTTTTCAAACATTCGATCGGGTTTGCAACAAACTGAAGGAAAAACAGCGGCGAAAACGAAATCACTTCCGGCGCTAACAACGACAGAAATTTCACAATAATATGAGCAGTCATCACTGCCATCCGCAAATTCTACACTGATGCCAAGGTGCCAGAATTTAATTTAAGATCGAGGCGAAACTAAAGTCGACATTCTTAGGAAAACATTCTTACACGTAACAGCCAGAAAAGCGATTTCTTGGTCAAAACATAGTCCATATATACATCAATTAGCAGATCCAAAACATCACTCCGCAATATATTGAGAATGACCCCTATTAGCCCCCGGTCAGCAACACATGCACATAGGCATATGCACTTAGAAATTAACCTGCAACAAACCGCAAACAAGAAATAAAAGTAAAACTTAAATTCGGAATTTACACCTCACGCTTAATTAAACCAACACAAAGGATGTATATAAATACACGATTTCAAATTGTTGCAGATTGTTCTCGCAATAAAATGGCCGTTATCCGCATTGTTGCTTAATGTGGTTTTTCTTTTCAATAAAAAGTACACTGCTCAGTACTCGAAGACAACGGACATTTAAAAAAAGAATTTTCATGGAACCATTCTAACAGAAATTACACCCAACTTGTATTAAAAGATTTTTTAACTGAATTGTTTATTTCAAATAATTATTGTGAAATAATCATCATTCAATTGTGTATTAGGTGTTGCGCACCTAGGAACAAATTAATTCAAATAGGACCAGAAGGATAAATCAAAATCAGCATGAATGGAATTTATAATCTCCTGTGCACATTCGTTTCGTGCTTATTGGCGTCTCATCAGTAGGAGCCGGTATATTTCTTTTTATCAACAGTATATTTGTGTGAGAAATGTGTGAAAATTGGAAGATACAATCTGCTAAACGAATGTTTAGACCCGCAGTAATGGAGTTAACTTCGAACAAATTCATCAACAATGCGACTTCTAAGCCAAATCGCTATATATTTCGAGCAGGTAAATGATACAAATTATATTATTGCCAAGTTGGTAACTGGCACTAAGTCTATGGTTAACCAGTTGGTACGTGGTTCTAACATTTTAGTTGTTATAATTTTTTAAATAAATTTGCTCGAATTCTTGAGCAACATATCTGTTATGCTACTTCTGTTTATGTTAGAAAATTATTATTACACATCAAAGTTATGATAAAAAGCGATTTCTTCATAAATTAAATTATTGGAAGCTTCCAAATTTTAATCTTTTACTAAAACAAACAAGTTTTTTCGTATTTTTTAACTGTAAATTTAATCATCTATTATTAATATACGAACGTTAAATTAAATTAAACTTTACATTATATTAAGTGAAGGGTAGAACTAAGTCCTGGATAAACCGTTTTTTCCCAGAGGAACTATTGACTGTTACAACGTATAAGCCAAAATACAAAAATTCAGAATTGGCCCTGATTTGGCTGATTTAAACGCCAGAGCATAAACTGGAAATATTGAGAGACAGAGTCGGGACAGCGCTGAAGAAGGAAAAAAATATTATCTCTTTAAATAATGTTTAATTATGGTTCGTGCTTTACGCATGCAAGGCCCTATTGATTTGTACAAAATGGATCAGCATTGGTATAAATATCACTATGGTATCCTAGAGACTCATCAGTGGGAGCCAGTTTTACACTTTATACCCACTGTATATTTGGGTGCGGAACGTGGAACAGTTGCACGGTACAATCTCCTATTTGAATTTGTAAACCTGCAGTACTTTGGCTAACTTCATTTGAAGTCTTCGACAATGCCCTTCAAAGCCAACTTACAATATATACTCTTTACCGAGCCTATAAATGTTACAAAGGACATGATTGATGTGTCAGTATCTGATACTAACAAAATGGGTGCCGAATAGGTACTTGGTACAAACAATATGGTTAAAAGAGTCGGTACACATTACCAACACAATGGATTTTAAGATATGTCAAATTTCACCAAAATTTAAGATTACAACTACTTCTGAACGTCTGTTACACCAGAAAATTCACACACTCTGGACTCGATCGACATCAATTATCACATTTCGCGGTAATCATGACATCATTCAATTAGACTAAAGGCTACATTTTAACTAGTTTATAATTTTGTTCGCAACACCTAATACATAATTGCATATATATATATATATATATATATATATATATATATATATATATATATATATATATATATATATATATATATTAGGTCTTCGCAACAAAAAAAATCTAAATTCTATGGCTTGTGAATCACTGTTAGAAGCATTGGTACAAACGGTAGTCGATCAATTGAATACATCTGCTGAAGAATGTGACAATTTTAAAGCTTAGATATTGTTTATGGTAGAGAGAAAAAAAATGTATGTAATTTGGTATTAGGTGTTACACACCTAGTTACAGATTTATTAAAATATGAGTGGCCAGTAAGCACGAAACGAATGTGCACGAGATTATGCTGGTTATATTTAAACTAATTTGTTACTCGGTGCGTGAAACCTGATACACAATTGAATATAAAAGTTTGTATTTTATGGGAAACTTGCGAATAATGATAAAATCCGCATAAAGGAACTAACGTACTTAGGTGAATATAGCAATTCGCAGTTTACCAACTTGTTCAATTTGTAATAACCAAATCGCATAAAATTGACAGAATATGCTCGCTCTCTTCAAATCCGTTAAAAACATGAGCAGTGTTAATACAAACCTAGGCATTACGCTAAATGCTTAAAGAAATCAAGGAATGACTAAAATTCTACTCAAGGCAAGTGACAATAATTACTGACATCGGATTTGAGGAGTTTCAAATCAACAGAAGTAACGCTTCGATCATATCAATATACCATTTACGTTTAATGTGTATATTTCCGATATAGAAAACGGCTGTTTACCATTCTTTTATGATGAATTTCGTGCCCTAATCAAGTCCGTTTTATTCATTTATTGAGACAATTGACGCAGTACAAAAAATTCGTGCCACAATCCTGCTTGCAAATCATGGTACACAGAAAAAATTTAGAATATAAATTATCTTAATGCGAATGTTTGCATTTTGCCAAATTATTTTTATTCGTGTGTCATGAATTCACCAGTTGTTGAAAACGTTATGTTTACTTAGCTGAAGCAACATTTCCACAAGAAATTGCAATGTTTTTTCTGTAACTGATATTGTGTCTGTGATGCTCCTAGGCGCTTTTCTTTTCCAAGAATTTGAGCGCGATTTTCCGGGAAATGCATCAGATATGGTACCGCAAATTGACAAAAATCTTCAACACAGAATGTACAAAATATAATAAAATATACTATTTCTTGGTGCATCTTTTTTATTAAAATTAGTAAATTTTACGTAGTCAGATCTTTACCTACATACCCATTTATAATTTACTGCTAGCATTTCTGACTGAACTCCAATATTCATTAAAAACTTTACTGCCTAGAGAAAGATACATCTAAAATTATTTAAAAAATATGATGATCGTATATTAAATTACATTTTTTGTATGTAAACCCTAATAACTTTATTATCTATGGAGAGAGATTTTGCATAAACAGATGTGAATCATTTTAAAATTAATTATATAACTAAATAATAATTAAGATGTGTCAGTTGATTTTCTATCGGTGTTTCCTTAGTAATTTTGATAAGATTGTGTAAATTCTAAATGCATGCAGTTAGCTATAGTTGAAAATACGAGCTGAAATCTGCATAAGTATTTTTTACACGTATATGTGTATATATGTGAATAAAAAAATTGATTAATTGTCGATCTTAAATTCTATCAATGCTAATAAAATCGAATGTGCTGAGGAAGAGATTTTCTTGCGTATTTTCATTGTGCATCTGAGTTGCTGAGTGTTTTCCGAATATAGAACCACATCTGATGATGAGTTTGAAGAAGTGTGTGCGAAAACTGGGAATTCAAAATATACAAATATGAGACTCAAAAACTCATTATCAATTAGTGAAATTAATAAAGCTTAGTCAAAATTTTTTTGTAAAATTGCAAAATTTGTGTTTTAGGTGGGGAAATAAGGCTCTGTGTCCTCAATGTGACACCTAAACTTGTTCAACTGTAAAATTCTATTTTGCATGCTAATTTTAAAAAAATTTCAATTATACATGCGCATATATATATATGTACATATATATATATATATATATATATATATATATATATATGCATACATCGAAAAATAAAGTAATCTTATTCTTATAAAAAAAATTAAAATTCAGGTCTTCATGATGTAAAAAATAGTTTGCGCAATTCATCACAAATAATTTAAGTTTTAAAAAAAATTCGGTGTGGGATTTCGATACGGAGGGCCTACAATATTTCTATTGTTACTGCTGTACGCTTTTTCAGTTTAGTTCAAAAATTACAAAAAGAAATCATTCAGCTTTCACGATTAATTTGGATATCTTTTTATATTAACATTCCTAATAAGCCAAGAAAGTTTTTATTATAGAAATGCTTGACAAATAATAATTTATTTTGTTAACATTTGTGTGACAATTAGCAGAGGTTCGACAATAGGGATCACAGATTTCGGTTATAGGCTAAATATTCCAAGATTGATTAAAAATTACACAGCAGACCTGAGATAACCGTCCACAGAAACCTACCAGATACTAAATGGATAATTTTGTTCAGTGATATTTTATATAAGAAGACACAATGTTGAAAATTAAATAATACGCGAGAAGCTTGCATTCCTATTTAACAGATATTTCCGAATATTACGGATTTGGATGCAAGTCAGTCTCTATTGTTTATAATTTCCAAAACAAAATATTCAAAAATGTTACCTGTTTAGACGAAGTTTATTAATACCAAATTTGCGCACATGATGTAAAAACCAATCATATTTAAATGATCCGTTACACATTATGGCATCGACCGTGTCAGTGCCACGTACAGAGGCATGAGCACATGCTTAAGTCTTCCTTAATGCACGAGGCAATTTAAAAACCTACAATTAAACTAAAATTTAAATGTAAAAATTATAAAAAAAATAAAATTTACCTTCCAGCCATGACAAGTTCAATTACACTGTACTTGATGATAATTTTTAAAGCAACATGTCTTTGAAAGCTTGAGCATTTCTTTTTGAAGATTGCGTTATATTAGTATAAATTATTTCTTTAGATATAAAATGTATGCGCTGGTGAAAATATCATGTATTTGACAATTAATTTCAGCAGCAATTCCTTTCGTCACGCAGCCGCTTAAAATAGCAAAACTATCATCAGTCAACATTAATGACCATCTGTGGTTACGTTCAGAATGTGATAACAATCTGTCTAATGAGGTTAAAAGAAAAACAAATTAAATAATGAAACTCAGTAAACGGCTCTCAGTCAAGATAGCTCGAAATATAATGTGAATAAATGGAATTCGACAGCAAAGTTATTACAATATTTTTATTTCTATTCACATGTATTTATGCAATTTTATAAGGCATTCATTAATTGCGCGGATGGGGTTCAAAATTGCTTTAAATTGCATTTGCGGAATTGAATTAAAAACCAATCGCAGAACGTTGTCTACCAACAGTAACTTCTAATTAATTTATGTTTTAAACTATTATGTTCATTATCACTGGAAAAACAAAAATCGAACCGCAATTTCGCATATTATATTCAACATCAAAACGCAGTTCCCAGCCTGTGTATTCCCACATTCATTTAAATTAGTTACTAGGTTCGCAACACCTAATACATACTTGCATTCAGTTAAATTGGCCATAATTTTGGCATAAAAGTTTTGACACAGTCGAAAACAAAAACATTGGTATAATGTTTTGTCAATTTATCAAGCTATCGTTGATTATTAGGGTGGTAAAAACATTTCTTTGATTATAAACAAAGTATTATATAATGTAGAAAGGGCAATTCTTCCAGAAGAGCGTTTTGGTCTTTATTGGGACTTTGTATTATGTGTTGCGCGCCTAGTAACAAATATTTTCAAATAGGACAGGAAGCACAAACCACATTCAGAGTCAATGTAAGGTATAAACTTAGGTCAACATTCGTTTCTGGCTTACTGGTAACTCATAAGTAGGCGCCGGTATTACGCCCTATACACACTATATATTTGGGTGAGTAACATCGGGCGATCGGATGGTACAATTTCCTATACGAATGCGTACACCTGCAGTAGTTCGGCTAACTTCGTATAAAATCTTCGACAATGCGACTTGAAAGCCAACTCACTATATATAATGTATAACAAACATGTAAATTATACAAAGGCAATTTCCTTTTCAACACTATACAATGCTTAGTTTGTACTGACAAATGTATTTACATAAAAAGCCAGTTGTTTATATCAAGATCACAAACATGATTATGGTGGAAGCTAGACACATCGTGGCCTGCGATCGATTGCTAATTTATTTACTAGGGTATTAACCTCATCACAAGTAGCAAGTAGCTATGTCTGGCATGGAATTTTCACGTAGTTTGATATTTTGTACATATGATGGCAAACATTCCTAAAAGGAATACTATTTACATATTTTTATTAAATTATTTTCGCCTGTTCCCGCTGTCAAAATTATCAACTACTTAATTAAAAAAATAGTTTTTTTATAGCGAATCTTTTATCTCAAAGCAATGCTTCCAAGTGATAAGTGGAACGCTGAGCAACAACTTGCATTCCTTTAGGCCGTCCATTCGTAATTTTCAGTCCGCGCTGCTGCATTTCTTCGCATCATAATGCGATGACTCATTTCTTCTGATTTCATTTTGTAAGCACACACATGAATTTAATTATACATTTCTTGATTGGTTTAAAAAATAAATGCGAGTCATATTTTATTCAAATAAGGCTTGACTTTGTTTAGCATCACTCTAGATCATTTAAGGTGGATTCCAGCCTGTAAACGGCTGAAGACTGTGTGAATTCAGAACGTAAAATAACTTTTTGTATTTTATGATGTCATCCAATGTCGCATTCCTTGTAAAGGCACATATAACCCGATAGTATCTTCCATTTGAGGACACAATCTATGCCAGTTGTTGGAATTGATCCATTGATAGTATGTACAGATATTTGAAAGCAACGTGAAAATTGTCTAAATAAATATCATCTATCGTCCCGCAAACGTCAATTGTGGTATCAACTTAAAAATAAAACTTGTCAAAGATCAATTGATTCGAGCATATTTAATTGGCATTGCGCATTACTCGCAAAGATTTTAATTTAAATTTGACAAATTTGATAGAAAATGAAATAAGATTACAGGCGTTTTAAAAACATGGACAAAGCTTAATTGGTTTAGAGGAGAAAGTGATTTTGAAGATAAAATTTGCAGCCCGAACGAAAGCCTAGTTTCGTCTATGAGGATAGCAATATATTACGATAAACTAAATTATATGAAAATATAATTTCGACTTAAATTTAGCTTGTATAAATGAACAAAATGACACTTGGAGTAAAGACTATTACTCTACATGTAAATCGGTCTTTCTGATGTTTGTAACATTTTTTTAACAATTGCAATTTATTATATTATGTGCATGATTCTAAATTGCAGCTAAAACAGTTAATCATTCAACTTGAGAATTCTGAATCAGAAATGTGCGAGACATCAAGATTGCTATCTTGATGGGGAAAAAACAATTGTCCAATCGAATAACACCATTGTTATGTCAAGTCCTCATTGTCTGTAAATTGTTTCAAAATACCTGTAGGAAAGATTTCTTCAAAGAAATATATAAAATTAGTTTGGAGTAAGAAAGATAAATAAAATTCTTGATAAGTTCAAAATATTGAAAATATCCCTCATAGGCAATAAAAATCTTTTATTATTCATTAACCGTGATAATGATTGTTTCGTCGGTTCTATTTAGAAATTCGTGAGATTTTCGATTGGTATTCTTCCAATTGCAACAAATATGCCAAATAAGATTATATATGTATAGCTAGGCCGTTTGTAATTTCACTATGGTTGCATTTGGTTTATAATTTAATAATCGTAAATGTGAAACTGCTTTAATTTGTTCTATTATTCCGCATGTTATCTTGTTGATTATTTTGAAATAATCGCTGAAGCAATTTCATATTGATACGTTTAAAATTATTGATAACTTGGTGCTGCTTTTATTTAAGTTTGATAAGATAACAACAATCCTGAATATTTCAGTTAAATACTGTTTGTTGCGAAGAACTAATATATATGCAAGTATGTATTAGGTTTTGCGAACCTAGTAACAAATTAGTTCAGTTGTGACCAGAAGGATAAACCAAAGGCAGCATGAACGGAAAGTATAATCTCATGCACATTCGTTTCGTGCTTACTGGCGACTGATCAGTAGGAGCCGGTATTACGCCCTTTAACCACTATATATTTGGTAGAAGAATGTTTACCGTCCTATTATTCCACATTCTTCTACCAAATATATAGTGGTTAAAGGGCGTAATACCGGCTCCTACTGATGAGTCGCCAGTAAGCACGAAACGAATGTGCATGAGATTATACTTTCCGTTCATGCTGCCTTTGGTTTATCCTTCTGGTCACAACTGAACTAATCCTAAATATTTGTTTCGGACCAAGTCGTTATTATATAAGAAGAGTGCCGATCGTTGTCATTGGTTGTGCTTATGCAACCCTATTCACTAATAGCAACTTGTCAGGTTTATTCATCATTGATTATTGGTCATTCAAACACTGGATTGTTTAATTCATGAGTCTTTACCATATTCATATTACGTTATTATGGCATCTTTTTGAAATATGTGTTTCTATGCCCACCGAGGGTTATTAATTCCATTTTACTATGACTTATATTAAAAACATGTTTATTCGGTGTGTCATTATTATGGACTTTATCGTGTTCATCAAATTTTTTTGTCATTTATGATTATTGTACAAGTTGGATTTTAAATGTTGGATATTTTTGCTTAGTGCTGTCCTTCTTGTTGTGGATTTGACCGCATTTATATTGTGCGGTACAACTGAAAGCACTCGTCGGTCTGTAAAATCTAGAATAATGTGAATTTTCAGGTTCTCCAATTATTGGTATTGATTGATGGGTTCCTATTTTTCCCTTCCTTTTTAAGCCTTCCATCAGTTGCTTGTCTGAAAATGACGTTGGAGCAAGATTTTCCACTCTCGTAGTGTAGAAAAGGCAATTCTTCCAATTAAATACTGTTTGTTGCGAATAACTGATATATATGCAATTATGTATTAGGTGTTGTGAACCTAGTAACAAATTAGTTCAGTTGTAACCAGAAGGATAAACCAAAGACAGCATGAAAGGATAGTTTAATCTTATGCACATTTGTTTCGTGCTTACTGGCGACTCATCAGTAGGAGCCGGTATTACGCCCGTTAACCGCTATATAATTGGGTGAAGAACGTGGGATAGCAGGACGGTGCAATCTCCTAGACGAATGTGTAAACCTGCAATAGTGAAGCTAACATAATATAAAGTCTACGACAATGCGACCTCAACGCTAACTCACACTATATAATATATATATACCAAGTCTGTTAAGGATACTAACACTATGGCTATTGTGTCAGTAACCGATATCAACATTATAGTACCGAAAAGGTATATGGTACTAACATGATGGATATCAATTTATGTTATAACTGATATCGATCATGTCCATATTGTATGGATTTACTGGAGTAACATGTGTTCAGGAATAGTTTTAATTCTCAATTTCGGTGAACTATAGCATAAATTGATATCCATCAGGTTAGTACCATATACCTTTTCGGTACAATAATGTTGGTATCGGTTACTGACACAATAGCCATAGTGTTAGTATCCTTTACAGACACGGTATATATATTATATAGTGTGAGTTAGCGTTGAAGTCGCATTATCGTAGACTTCATATGATGTTAACTTCACTATTGCAGGTTTACACATTCGTCTAGGAGATTGTACCGTCCTGCTATCCCGCATTCTTCACCGAGATATATAGTGGGTAAAGGGCGTAATACCGGCTCCTACTGATGAGCCGCCAGTAAGCTCGAAACAAATGTGCATGAGATTAAACTATCTTTTCTATAGCCTGGTTCTAGCACCGGTCAAGACGTCTTAATTGCATGTATTGATGAACTCCCAATGATGACGCCAACTCTGATGGAAAGGATAAACTGAAACATCACTTAGTGTATATTGGAATATTTTGTGTAGTATGCAACAAGTTTGGTGCAGTATATAGTGTTCCCGTATTTGAAGCTTATCTTCCGCGGTTAGAGCACATTCGCGCTAAATGCTGTATAGCGCTTGGGAATTAAACGATAAATATTTTAATGGTCTACTGGATGATGACAGATTGGGAATGGTTATTTGGAATTTTGGGTCTAAATTGATGGCTTTTAAGCTCCACAAAAAGGAAAAGCTAATCAAGAAATCGTAGTTATAATAAAAGTGAAAATTGTGTGTAGTATGTGTTAGAATGACTCAGTGTTTAAAGCAACATATTCTGAAGCAGATGTGTCTAGGTTCGAGTCCTGTCCGCGTGAAATTCTGGACAGTACTTGATGAGTTCCCAATAAGAACGAAACCGGTCTCCTAGATTGTTTGTATTTTCTATACTATACAATTCTTCGTTTATACTGACAAATGTATGCACACAAAGGGTCAGTTGTTTAGATAAAGATGACAAACATGATTATAATAATGTTATCACTTCCCGTGCAATCTATGTTTATTTAATTTATATTCTGTCACAAAAATTATCTTTATGCATATTTTGCCACGATTGAATAAACATTGCTTGCACGGATGGTGAATGCAAATATTCAACTCAAGTATTATCAGTAAAAACTATATAGCAGATGAATAAAAGAAAATGCAAAGCTAATTTATTAGAAAATACATGCGATGAGTGAAATCGATTACGCCGACATTAACTTATGCAGCAGGGGCAATTCATCCAGTAGACCAGTTTCGTCCTTACTGAGAACTGTTCAAGTATCGTCCTGAATTTGCCAGGGGCTGAATTTGAATCAGAACACATAATTCAGCGTATGAGATATTTCCACTGCGCCACTTGTGCCCTATATTACACGCAGTTTGAAATTTTATACCAACTTTTGTTTACGGTTTGGCTTGCCTTCATGTGGAATTTATTTGGCAAATCGTAATGATCAGCATGTGTTGAACCACCAAATTGTGCTCAATCATCCTATAGCCGACCAGTATTTTAAGTCTAATCCTCTCTAACCAATCCGACTATAACAACTGGCCCAATCCTTGTAAAGAAAAATGACTCTGTGACGTCTTTTATTAATAGGATTTGGAACATTTAAAAAAAGTCAGCCTAAAAGTAAATTAATTTAGAACGAGTTATACGTTTCCGGTATCAACAAATTTCAAGACACGTAAATGACTGACTCCCATTAATTCGTCTTCAACGCGCCTATCCAATACAGTCTTGCGCTATTCACGTCCACATGTCACGAACAAATGACTAAATACATCTTTTTTGAAGGCGTTGAACTCATTCCTGGGTGTTTTAACTGCTAAAGATCTCTCATGCATTTGTCGAAGCAGGATTAACCAATTTCGTCTCGATTTCGTTCGAAAATTTGAAGTAGTATAGGTACCGACTGAGCGCCTATTTTAGTATTCAACTCCTGTTGAAACAGTACAAACCCTTTTAGTTATAACTAGCCATCCCGAACTGTCATTATGCACCAGAAGCCATGACACTTGTAGAAATTATATTGATTTACTTGATAATGTCATGATTAGGACTACATGTATTTCGTATTTATAAAATAAACATTTTTCCAATTTACAAAGGAAATTGATCCAGCAGACAAATTTTGTACTTATATAACAACTTACGTATTCTGGTCAGTCTTACCTTCAAAAGCGACGTAACTTGGCATTTTTCAACATAATAAATGTTCATTCAATATATTTTTTTCTTTGAATACAGAACACATTCATTACTAGATATAAATTTTAAAAAATACATTTAAAGTTAAATAGTAGCACTTTCGTTTATTTTGTCAATTGGTTTTACTGGAGCTTTGAACTAACCAAATAGTTATTTTTAGATGAAAAATCAGACTACATTACAAATGTTACACAAAAACTATATATTAGTCTGAAATGTTGATAAAAAAGAGGAACTTAAAACAAAGCAAAGTTTTACATGTGACTCGAAAAGCCTCGTGGCAGTATCGGTTCACGGACAATTTTTTTCTACTTGCACAGCTCTGGAAACATCTATTTATTGAAATAGCTTTCACATGGGGAAGCATACCAAAGCACCTAGTTTAGAGTGAGATTGGAAAACGATTTTTTTGAAATGTAGCAATTTTTGAAGAACATAAAATGTTTAGTTATTGACATACGTGCAACACCAATCTTATTCCTAACCAAATAGTTTGGTTTGTGCTCTGACATCAGTCTGCCTACGTATGATTGTCCACAGGAGCAATTACAATTATAGCTAACGATATATGCAGACTGCATTGGAATCTTCTTTTACATACTGGGTAGAAGAAGTTTGGTTTTGTATTTTATCATGATTAAATCAGATTCAAAATATGTAAAAGTCAAAGCGGACTGTAACTTATCCCTTTTGCGATACATTACCTTTTCATTTTATAATATTATTTGGTTCATACCTATCTATAAAATATGGTTGGTAACCGTTAATGATAAGAGTGTTATGCACAGCATCAAACTCAGTATGTAAACAGTCTGACTAACAACAACTAAAATTTAAACGGACCCCAGGTTTTGAAATGAAAATATGGCGCTGTCCATGTTTTCTTAAGCACAAATGATCTGTGCAATGTGCCATGATGATTACGTTTAATCAAAACATCACCAACGGTAGAGTATCATCAGCCTCGTTTTCAATTGTAAATTTGATGTAAAGATAACATTAAATAATTTTTTAAACAGTTTTCCGACATGCTCACGGCTATCACAGAAAAAAATGTAATCAGCATAACGGTTGTATAGTTGCAGTTTACTTAATAAATCAAAGTTATTTCTTTTCAACATTCACATGAAAACACCAGCCAAGATGAAGGCTAAAATGGAATTCATTTCTAGATCGTTTTTCGTCGATATATTTGACCATTAAACATGAATTGAATGTCTAAACGACATAAATACATCAACTACTCAAAATGTGTTTCACATTTTTGAAGGGTTGTTGCGCAGTGCGAGCTTCATATGATGACTTACCGCGAGTTACGTTCGCGGGTTGATGCTTTGCCCTATTAATTTCATAAAGATCCGATTGATAGCCATTTTCCAGTACACATCTGTTTTTTTTCTTCGATCAGGCTTGGTACGTATACATACCTTTCTTCCAAAGGCTTCAACATCGTTCATACTAACCATTGGAAATGCGGTGCATTACAATCTTTGTTTAGCCTCGCATTTCCAACGGTTACTATGAACGATGTTGACGCCTTCGGATGAAAGGGACGAATACGCACTCAACCCGATAGAAGACAAAACAGATGTGTACTGGGAAATTAGTATCAATCGCATTTTTGTGAAACTGATAGGGCAAAGCATCAACCCGCGAACGCAACTCGCGGTAAGTCATCATGTGTTTCACGTTGTTGTAAAATTTAGGAAATAATTCCAAACATATTGAAATGCCAACTAGATAGTTTCCTTTAAAGAAATATCAGTAAATTATTATAATAAAGGTTGCGATCTTGATATAAACACCTGACCCATTAATTACTTACATATGTTAGTATAAACTGAGAATTGTATAGAGTAGAAAAGGCAATTCATCAAGTAGACCGGGAACTCATCAAGTACTGGCCATAATTTGCCGCGGACAGGACTCAAACCTGGGCACGTCTGCTTCGGAACCTGGTGCTCTAACCACTGAGCCATCCTGCCGTACACTACACTGCACATAATTTTCAGTTATATACTAATTAATGTAACCTGGTTAGTCTATTTTTCCTTTAGGTGGAGCTCATATGGCATCCATTTAGACCCAAAGTTCCAACTAACCATCCACAATCTGTCATTACTGAACAGACACCACACTACATGGGTAAGTGGTATTGAAATGAACATTTATATAATTAAACGAACATTGGTTGCGCGGGTGGTGATAACAATTATTATAATCAAGGTTGCGGTCTTGATATAAACACCTGACCCATTAATTACTTACATATGTCAGTATAAACTAAGAATTGTATAGTGTAGAAAAGGCAATTCATCCAGTAGACCGGTTTCGTCCTTATTGGGAACTCATCAAGTACTGGCCAGAATTTGCCGCGGACAGGATACGAACCTGGGCACGTCTGCTTCGGAATCTGGTGCTCTAACCACTGAGCTATCCTGCCGCACACTACACTACACACAATTTTCAGTTATATACTAACTAATGTAACTTGGTTAGTCAATTTTTCCTTTAGGTGGAGCTCATATGGCATCCATTTAGACCCAAAGTTCCAACTAACCATGCCCAATCTGTCATTACTGAACAGACACCACATTACATGGGGAAGTGGTATTGAAATGAACATTTATATAATTAAACGAACATTGGTTGCGCGGGTGGTGATAACAATTATTATAATCAAGGTTGCGGTCTTGATATAAACACCTGACCCATTAATTACTTACATATGTCAGTATAAACTAAGAATTGTATAGTGTAGAAAAGGCAATTCATCCAGTAGACCGGTTTCGTCCTTATTGGGAACTCATCAAGTACTGGCCAGAATTTGCCGCGGACAGGATACGAACCTGGGCACGTCTGCTTCGGAATCTGGTGCTCTAACCACTGAGCTATCCTGCCGCACACTACACTACACACAATTTTCAGTTATATACTAACTAATGTAACTTGGTTAGTCAATTTTTCCTTTAGGTGGAGCTCATATGGCATCCATTTAGACCCAAAGTTCCAACTAACCATGCCCAATCTGTCATTACTGAACAGACACCACATTACATGGGGAAGTGGTATTGAAATGAACATTTATATAATTAAACGAACATTGGTTGCGCGGGTGGTGATAACAATTATTACAATCAAGGTTGCGGTCTTGATATAAACACCTGACCCATTAATTACTTACATATGTCAGTATAAACTAAGAA